>JAUZST010022365.1:0-59363 GCA_034779995.1 Parotocinclus haroldoi
TATATATATATATATATATATATATATAATTTTTTTTTTATTTATTTATTTTTTTTGGGCAGCACAGTGGCTCGGTGGGTAGCAGATCTGCTTCACAGCAATAAGGTCCCAGGTTCAATCCCAGTGTGGAGCAGCCTGGGTCTTTTCTGTCTTGAGTCTGCATGTCTTCACCATGTCTGTGTGGGTTTACTCCGAGTACTCCGGTTTCCAAAGACGTGTTAGGTTAATTGGTGTCTCTAAATTGGCATTGACGTGTGTGTGTCTTTGACGACAGGAGTTGCGACACGTCGGTCAAAGTATTCCCCTGTCGCGTCTTCCTGGGTATGAGCGGACCCAGCATCAAGCGGGACGTGAACCGCGAGGAAAGAAGATATATATTTGTATAAAATTGTTTTATTAAAATTATCCACCAGGCCACCCAAACAGAGTCCCTGCTGAGTCTGGGTCCTCTCAAGGTTTCTTCCTGTATTGTGAGTCTAAGGGAGTTTTTCCTTGTCACCGCCTTGCTCAGCAGAGGTTTTCGTTCTGTTACTCTTGGGTTCTGTAAAGCTGCTTTGAGACTGTTCATTGTATAAATAAATTTGAATTGAATTTGAACTGCTTTTAAGTTTTCTTCTGTTGCCATGGTAACCTCCAAGAAAAACTTGCAGTCATCTCATTGCACGGAAAGGATTTCACAGGCAAGGACACTGCTGTTTTGTAAGATAGCAGCACCCCAATCAACTATTTATCGAATCATCCAGAATTTCATGGAGAGTGTTTCAATTGCAGCCCTCCAGGGAGCCCAAGAGAGTCAAGCAAGCGTCAAGATGCAGATTTGAGATTGGGTCAAAACCAGTGCAGAGCTTGTTTAGGAATGGCAGAAGGCAGATGCAAATGCATCTGGACACACAGTGGGACAAATGCTTTTTATAGGACGCCTTAGTGTCAAAAAGGGCAGCAGAGCCACTTCCCTAAAAGATAACTATCAAGGGCATATTGACATTCTGCAGGAAGTATAGGAATTGGACTGCAGAGGCCTCGGATAAAGTTCATTTCTCTGATGAAGCCCCCTTCAGACTGTTTGGGACATCTTGGAAAATGATTTTCTAGAGAAGAAAAGGTGAGCACTACCATGAGTCTTGTGTTATGGGTCAACAGTGAAGCATCCTGAGACCATTCGTGTGTGGTGTTGCTTCTCATTCAGGGGACTGGGTCGCTCAAAAATGAGCATAACACCACTGCTATAAATAAAGGAATGGTATCAAGGCATCCTTCAAGAGCAATTTCTCTCAACGATCCATGTGCAATATGGGGATTTTGAGCAAAACATTGGGTCCATGGCCAGGAAACTCCCCAGATCTTAATTTTGGTCAGTCCTGAGAATCAATAGAGCTTTCTTACAATGGAGCACTGTTTTTAAAGAGGATGTTTTTCTATAACTTTGTGTTATACTGTTCACAAAAATTAGGGCACATTTAAAAAGGAATATGAAGCGATTAAAACCGAAGCATTTGATTTTATTAGATTAAACAAGATCATCAGAAAGCAAATCAAAAGTCAAAGAGTTGTTCAAATGCACAAATGAGAAGCAAACTCAAGTATGGTGATTAGGTAGTAAGGGATATATTCATGGGGTGAACAGAAGCATGTTCAACTGGACGAGAGTGCCCCCACATTGACTGTTCAGTAGGGTTTATGGTCACCCAAGACTGCCAAAACACACTGACAGTGATGGGGCATGACCAAAATCAGAATGTCCAGCAGTTCTTGTTCTTGTCCTCTTCATATTTATTTTGAAATATCCTCTAATTTCTGTGAGCAGTATATATAAGACCAACCCTAAACTGAGCAAACCAAGGGTGACAGAGGCAAGGAAAATCTCACTAAATGTTATAAGAAGCCTTGGGATAACCAGAATTTAAAAAGGCACCCATTCTCCTTGGTTGACTTGGATTCTATATGTAAGAAGGAACATAAATGACCTTATTAATATGATTGTAGTAATTGTTTGAGTAAACAAAAGCTAAACAGAGCTATTAACAGAGAGAACATTTATAAATATGCTGTTCTACATATACACTCTTGTATCTTGTGTTTTCCTTCGTACAAGGTTCCAAAGTGGCAAACAAGGTCCAAGTATGCACTTCAAGTTTTTCAAGTAGGTTCCTATCGGGATGCATATGGTAGCACCAATCTGAGTAAGGCACTGGATCCTATCTATAGTAAACATATAATATACCTATTTCGGTGTTGTTTTCCCTTCACTGACCTCTGCCATTCATTTTACTTTAACAGTGCATGACCTTCAATGCTGCATGTATCTTTTAAAGGTAAAACGAATGTAATGTACTCTTAATCTCAGTCGGGCAACATAACTACACATCAGCCAGATTTTCCCTTTGCCTTTATGCATATTGATATATCGCCCCATTTATACGCCTCCGGCTTTTATATTCCCTTTGTTAGCGGTTCTGAAAGGCATTTAAATGGATGGATATAAAAATGTTGAATTGCTGCACTGCTCCATCATTGTTCCTCCTGCAAGACCTTGCCGACTCATTGATTCACAGCCAGGTCAGATTAATGG
Organism: Parotocinclus haroldoi; assembly: GCA_034779995.1. NCBI lineage: Eukaryota > Metazoa > Chordata > Actinopteri > Siluriformes > Loricariidae > Parotocinclus > Parotocinclus haroldoi. The sequence goes on from JAUZST010022365.1 coordinate 2,570, forward strand.
GCTCTGTATAAATAGCAGACTGCTTTACAGTGTCTTCTGTAGCGTTGTTCAAGATGATGTATACAAGGATCTAAAGCAACTTTACTTAGCATGATTTAGGACTAAATTAATGGTTTGTACAAGTTACAATCTTAGATACTTGCTGATCAACCGAGGCATGTTTGGTGCGTTCATTTAATTGGTTCTCATGTAAATGTTTCTGCTGCGCTCAGTGGTTGGTTTGTGTAAGGCGTTCTGGAGGCACTAAGGTCGCTGTGGCCAGGGGAAAGAAAGGCTAAGGTGTGGAAGGAAGGTGTGGGTTCTTCTCCCGTTGCAGTGCTAGGACTATTGATTGAGGCAATGGCAAGGATGATAACGGAAAGGGAGATTTGGTGTTCGTCCATGAGTTTTCCTTAGAGAAGACCAATGACTGCTGGTGAAGAGTAGTGCTTGGTGGGCATATGTGTATGGAGGTGCTTATTTGTGTTGCAGGGAACCTTGAGAGATGGAATTGGCTATACTCGCCACAAGTGTATGACCAACTATACTGAAATTAATCAATTTCAGTATCCAGCCTATCTATGTGAGGTTTGCTGAGAGTCCAGGGACTGTACCATTTACACGAGGTTATATCTGTACATACACCTAAGGGCCTTTTAGTCTCGGGAATTCATTAACTGGGTAAGTTGATGAGGAGTTGGGGAGAAACGTTGCCATCAGCATCCGTGGCCACTTCAGTAACACACATAACGTTGCATCAAGACTAGTCCTATATATATATAGATAGATAGATAGATAGATAGATATAGATATAGATTTACACACACACAGAGGTTGGGCCAATGTAAAGCGATCAATTAACCTAATGCATGTCTTTGGACTGTTGGAGAAAACTGGAGTACCTGGAGTAAACCCACAATGACACATGGAGGACATGCAGACTCCACACAGAAAGGACCCAGACTGCTTCACCCTGGTATCAAACCCAGGACCTTTTTCTTTAAGACAACAGTGCTAGCCACCGAGCCACCATGCTGCTCAGGGGAAACGAGCATGCAAAACTCGGCACTGATAATAATCAGAGGTGAATTTGATGAGTTCCGAGGTGGTCGAGAACATAGGTACTACTGCAGTTTGAACAGCATCAAGATTACCCAACACACATCTTATATCTAATCTAACAATTCTTGCTAAAATACATCCTTACTAAATGTCATAAATAAATGGAACAAAGAAGTGCCAGAATTGAAGGTTGTTGTCTTTGATGGTTGTATGAGTAGTGTGGGGATTACACTGTGTATGATCCTGTGGCAAGACAGAGGCATTAGGGTGGCATTGTGCTTGAATAAAATCAGCCTGGTTTGTCTTCTCTTATTTGGTGACTGTGCAGCCTTTATGAAATCACAAAGAGCGTAATTACATAATAGCAACGGGTCTTTGCCACTAAGCTGCCTTATTATTAAAACGTGTATATTTAAACATATACACATGGCTTCTTAATGGTGTTTTGGTTTGTTTTCTTGTGCCAGTTAGCTGCTAAATTACGTTGATAAGTTCTAGAAACGAATACACCCACAGCATGCCTGTAATTACCCAATTAAGAGCCATTAGTCCCCAATGTCTGAGCCGGATGAGATGCAGACTTTGGCTTGGATCAAGTGAAAAATGTGCTAGTAAATACTTTTTTATTAGGGTCTGATGTTCTAATGTATCTGTCCTATTGTAAGTAGTACTCTTTTGTTTGTCCTCTACTACCTGTATATTTTTGCGAACCAATAACTATATAAACTGTGAGTTCTGTCAAATCAGTATCAAGTATCAGGTTTATAACAGCATCCTCTTTGTTACTGTTACTTTCCACTAAACAGGGTCAAAACAGTGCATTAATGCATTTTCGTTGATTACTGTGCACTCAAAGTACAGTGATATTAGAGTACGTGGTAGAGTTCCAGTATTCTTGTGAAATTACCCTTTATATTTACATTATGTTAGCATAAAAAGACTGCGTCACTATGGTAATGTCCGTTTAACATCCATTGCAGTCAACGACCAGAAACTCATGTTTCCAATACAGTCGAATTCGGTTAATGGGACCACATCAGTCCTAATAACCGGCTGCTCCGATTAATCGAACATGCCCTATGTTACAAGACGGGACGTACTATAATTTATGTAACGTATTAAATGTTTATTAAACCTTTATTGTACGTACAAACAAGAACTACTGTTGCTTACCAACTTTGTTTATTGAAAAATAAATTTGCAAACAAGTTTTTCGAAACGATCTACAACACAATGTATAGATACTCAGCATGTGAAGCATAATACTGTAAAAAAAACAAGTTCTTACTAAATTCCAGTCAAAGTTTGAAGAACTTATCCAGTGTGATCTGACGCGCTTTTGCTATGGCTAAGTGGCGACTTGTGGCTTCTTTTCTGTAGTAAATGGAAATGTTAAGTAAAGATCTGTAGGTGGCAGTAGAGGGCTGGGGAGAACCTCGTGAGTTTTCGGGTAGTTATGCCAGAGATGAAGAGTTTATTCACGGATATTACGTATTTCTTATTCGCTTCTCACATTCTTTGGTCCGATTAAACGGAATTTTGGTACAAATAAGTGAATAATATCACACGTATATAATAGGATTTGTATCGGTACTTTGTGATTTGGTCAGAATAAGCGGCTGGTCCCATTAACCAGTGGTTCAATTAACCAGAATCCACTGTATATATGATGTGTCTCATACATAAATTATAAACCAGACGCAGCTGAGTAGCAGGGAGGGTTGTTAGTCTTGCCATGCTGGACAAGGCCGTAGAAAGTTCTTAGCCCCTTAGCAGAACCGGTATCTGCTCCTTTGCTTTGTGCAAAGAGGAACAGGATGAGCACTGCCAGAGCCCTACAAAAATTACCTTTAGTCTGTCTGAGCAAACAACATGCCGTCTAGAACGTTATGCCGCCTGCAACATCATTCAGCATGACCCGTTTGGTGGTGGGTCAGTGATGGTCCGGGGAGTAAGGAATATCCCTGAAAGGATGCACAGACCTCTACAGGCTGGACAACGGCACTCTGACTGCTATTAGGTATCGGGATGAAATCCTTGGACCCACTGTCAAACCCTATGCTGGTGCCCTGGGTCCTGGGCACCTCCTGGTTCATGACAATGCCCGGCCTCAAGAGTATGCACACAGTTCTTCTAGGATGGATGATGAAGCAATTGATACTATTAACAAATCCCCGCCCCCCACTCAAATCCAGTAGAACACCTCTGGGACATTACGTCTCAGTAAATCAGTTGCCTCCAGGTTACACTTCCTGGACACAGAACAGCTCATTAATCAAAAGCACCCACAAGCCACCGGGAGGCTAACAAGATATGTGGAGAAAAAGATGGACTACAGTATATAATTGTTGAACAGTGCTTCTGTATGATGAGGGATAAGAACAATTGACAAAATGTGTAGAAACAACAAAGAGGTGGTTTACATGAATGATTAGGGTATCTGCCAGACCCACATACTTCTTGTGTGCTGTTTTTTCAGTTCTGATGCCTTCAGGTAACTCCTAAACAAAGATGTCATTTTGGATATTATACATTTACATTATTTAGCAAACACCCTTATCCAAAGCGACATACAATCTTACAACCTAAGCAATTGTGGGTCAAAGGGCCTTGCTCGTGGACCCAGCTGTGGCAGAGGTGGGATTTGAACCTTGGACCTTCTGGTCCATAGTCCAGTACCTTAACCACTAGGTCACCCCAGTTATAATTTTCACTAGTAAAGTAATGTAATCTTCCCCACTCGCCGTATCATGTTAATGAGTCAATGTTCTCTCAATTCTGCACTCAAAAGTGCAGTCTGCAGTCTGTCACGTATCCCTCACGCTCTTTGGGGTTTTCTGGATGTACATGCTGTTCAAGCTGTATTACTTGGCAGTGGACCTAAACTGTGCACCGTTTTTGTGCATGTGTGTGTCTTTTGCGGTCAGTTATACAGGTGTCCTTACATCAGCATGTAACATGAGTCGTATGCCAAATCTCACTGGTGGGATCCACTTCACTGCTGCTATTCCCCCATTCTGTCCTCCTGATCTCATTATGCTCCATTAAGAATATTTTTTTTACCTCCCTCTGCCAAAAAAGAGCCAATAAGTCTGCAGTGAGGGAGCCCCAGTGGCTGAAGCTTTGACCTCTGAATCATGGCTATGTTTGGCCTGGCAGCCTTCCCTCCACTACTCAGGGAAATGTCTCTCTGCAGTAATGTGCTGAACTCTCACGCTCTGAGTTATACTCTGAGGTTGTCTGCATACTCACTACTGTACATCTAGCATAGCCGTGCTCAGATTGTTCTTTGAATTGACCGATCTTTTACTTTTATTATATTGATGTTAGGATCCAGCTATTCTATTGAGTTAATCAAAAGCAAAATCAAAATGTATATTTACCAAATGATACATAGGTAATGATGTAATCCATTTTTATTATATACATTGTTTGTAGGCATTGGCCATTAGCTATGGTGCCACAGAATCTGATCTTTTTCTCTGGTAACTGCCATTGATCCAAACTAAAAGTCAGCACAATAACACAGCGAGTATTAAAGAAGTCACATTAATAGCATGAAACAGGATCTTTACTAGGACCCAAAACATTTCTGGAATTTTTTTAAAATATTATATCCGTTGTTTTTGAGTACAAGATGAAACAGTGCCAGTCTTGTTTCGATCAAAACAGAAGAAAAGAAAAGTGTACTCCCCAGACAAAAGACGTTGAGCTTTTAAATAACTTTTCAGTAACTTCAGACTCCTGCATATAGCCATGGCCAAGGAGGATTGGGCTATAAATATCTGATGGGTGTGCAATGGAATTCATAGTTTGAGAAGAGAAGAGTGTGTGTCTCATTCAGTGTGTGAAAAAATGGTTTTCAAAGCAATGTTATAGCCATTGTTGAAGGGAAGTAGCTGAAAATGTGGGTGTATCTAAGCATACAGTCATACAGGTATACCAGCAGTCTAATGTGCAATTAGCAAAGATAAAAAATGTGATTCACTCTGTGTATTTATGCGACTGGAAAAAATGAATTATTGACTTTTATAGACCATGGGCTTTCCCTATATCTGATGACTTAAGTCTTAATTAGTTTAAGATTGGATTTAAATTATTGCCTTTATTAGATATTAGTTTTAGATATTGGTTTCCAGCTCCTATCCTTGTGAACACAGGGATGCCAGTAGAGTACAGTACAGCATAGTGCTGGCAGTTGTCAGTGTTTCCCCCCATTCCTGTAATCAGGCATAGCTAGTTGTGCCTGTGTGTGATGACCCACCCTGAAAAAGCACATATGGAATTTGAAATTGGGTCTCGGCAGTGGTGGCTAACAAATTGTCACTGTGCCACTTAGACACCCCATTATCAAATATGTTTCTTATAAATGCACTAATTGTCGAATATGCCTTACTGTAATTAGGAGCAAATTGCAACAAAGATTAAAAAAAAATGTTTCTCCTTAACTCTCTTCAGAACACGATTGGAATGATTTATCAGAAATAATTATTCATGTTTAACACTTAAATAATTATTCAACATTAAACTTCCTCTGTGTTCATAATCTATTCTGGTATTATGGTTCATAACTGTTATGACCTCATTTTGTTGTCGTTTCCCTTTTTTCTTTCTTTTAATATATACTGCAGTGTTTCTTACATTTAGGTTGAATTTTATTACATTTTAGTATGAGCCCAGTATGATGGTATAAAGATATTTCATGTTCTGTCTCGTCCAACAGGGCTGTAACACATTCCAAAAAACCATCTGAAATACTAAATCGTTTACCACTTTGTATTTTTGCCATTCCTTTTCACTTAAAAGATGTTTCGTCACAGAGGATACCAAGCGAGGAAGTGTTTCAGGTGTTATTTTGTCCCATTTTTCCTGAAAACACATCTTATGGTGTGCAGCATTTTGGGGTTGTTGTTGTTGCATTTTTGTTTCAAACTTCTCCACACATTGTTTAGTGGGGAATACATGGATACCAGCCTAGTGCCTGTACCTTCTTCTCCTTCTTGTGTGCAGAATGTATTGTCTTGTTGAAAAATACATGGATGCAAAGATATGTCAGTGTACTTTTCTGCATTAACGCTACTGTCACAGAATTGTAAATTGCCTTGCCAAAGGGCACTTACACAACCCCATAGTATGTGGAACATGGCTTGTTGCAGACACCTGTCTAGATCATAGATCACAGGTCTAGTAATTTTTCTTTTTTATATTTGGTCCTGAGTACACAGCATATATATTTCCAAAAAATCTGGACTATCTGGACTAATGATCTGGACTACAGATGGTCCACCACAGGTGCCTTATAAGGTTCACTTAAGGTTTTGTAAGGTTTCGAGAGACCAAATTGTAAATATAATCACCTACTGACATCAGCTGTTTAAATTATTTAAAATCACATCATTATATAGTTATCTCATTATTAGCCATAAATTGCCCTCATCCCAGCATTTTCGAAATATGCTGTAGGTCTGAGTTTTAGCTGTATGTATGGATGTATTATTAGCAGATAAAGGATCTTGGGTCCATATTTCTGCAATATAATTAAAGTAAATATAAATGTTTTTAGGACACTTTTCCATTTGCATATTCCATACTTTTCAAATATTTGGGGGTTATATATTTTCTTTTGTTTTCTTATCTTTTACCAGCAGCATATCATATAAAGAAATCAGGCTGATGCAGGCACTTGGCCAGTACATATAGTACATCAGTATGGTGCAGTTCATAAAACCTAAAGTGCAACCCCGTAATGTTGAATGAGTTAACCAAGTGACTGTGTTGTGCATGCTGGGCAATGTATGTCACAAAACTGCTTTCCTAGACAATGCAGAGTGTCTCTGCTGGCATCTGGTGGTGTGGAGGAACGTGTTGACACTTGGTTTGAGAGAACAATAATCCAGTCTATTGTGAAACCTGACCTTCACAATACATGTTAGTGGATGTGTGTCATGGCACAAATAAAATTGCTTCCACCAGGCTGGAAAGGCTGCAAAACCATCTCTAATGTGTTTGGGATCCAACCAATCTATAGTCAGGCAGATTGTGCAGAAATATAGTATTTATTATACTATGCATATAGAATATTATACTCAACCAACAAGCAAAGTCCAAAGGCAAGGTAATGTAATGTAATGTAACCTGAATGGATTCACAAGATAAATGGTAAATAATTGTGTGCATGGCAGGGTTGCAAAGAGAAAGTCAGTGCTCCATCACCAGTACATTGCTGTCTGACTCCATTTTGGTAAAGCTATTTTGTGAGAACAAGATATACCTTTTGTTTTAAATAAAAAGTGATATATCTTGAAAAATAAATATACTGCATTCCAGCATGAGAACTGTATTCCATGTTCGAAATATGATGGTGGTAGTATCATAGTTTGGACCTGTGCTGCTGCATCTGGGAAAGGATGGCTTGCCATAATTGATGGAACACTGAATTCAGTAAATTCTAAAGAAAAATAACAGGACTTTTGTCTGTGAGCTGAATCTCAAAGGAATGTGGGTAATTTATCAATACATCAACCATAAGCACACTATTTGTTCTCCTAAAGATTGCTATTATTTTAGTAAGACCAAGTACTGACCTTAATCTTGTAGGACTGGAAGGAGCAGTTTATATCATCTAAAATTTATCCAACCAGATGTACAGAACTGATCAATATTTATCAAAAATGTTGGGTTGCAGTTAGTGCTTCACAAGGGAGTCACATCAGACACTGAAAGGTTCACATACTTTTGCCACTGACACACCATTGTATTGGATTCATTCGTTATCTTCCGCTTAATCCACACGGGTCACAGGCTAGACGGTGCCCACCCAGCAACTCTTGGCGCAAGGGCATGAACAACCCTAGACGGGGTGGTACTGGCTGTTATTGGATTATTGTACTTTATTAATAAATGACCAGTGACTCATAATATATTTGCATTTGCTGTTTGTTTGGGTTCACACTATCTACGTTTAGGACAATTGTGAAAATCTGATTATATTTGTGGTCATAATTATGCAGAAATATCAAAACTCTAAAGGGTTTACAAAGCACCACTGTATAATATTATTTCTGCTTTTGTTGCTCTACAACAAAATGATCATTACTCCTATCTATTTGCACTCAAAAATTCAACCTAAATCTGTCTTTTCTTTCTTTCCTTATGCAAGACTGGAGTTAAGGCATAACATTTGAACAATCAAACTAATAAGAAAAGAAGGTCTAAGTACAGCATTTCACTTTGGAGAAGTGTTGATAGCAGTTTAATTACCCTGAGAATGGAACTGATTGCACAATCTGGCACAACTTTGTGGTTCAAGACTGTATTGTTCCACTGCAGTCCACCAGCCCACCGGAATATTCTGATTAATACTTAGATATTTCATACTGTTTTTCTTCTTCTTATGGCACATACGTTTGTACAGCTCTTATGATTCCTTGAAATAGCTATAAAACTACTGTATGCATCCACTTTAAAAAATCCCATCAAAACTGAATGTTACTCTTGGCATATTGCAGATTCTAAGTGATGCAGAGCAATGGTGGTGGGTTACAGGAGACCAGAACTATTTATTTTTTCTGGCAATGTTGCTTAACACTACCTTGGAGGCGATGTGTTGTTCAGGACTATATATCTTACCCCTAGCTGCCTGGAGGGAGGAGAAGAAGGGTGAGTGGGGAAAAAATTGAAGTAACGAGGGGGCTTGAGAATGAAAAAAGGACCTTCACTGCTGGGGAGTCAGCCAAAGTGCAGTCCTGCTATAATGGCTTCTCCTGCATGTTTCCAGCTCAGAGACACATTGTCTCCTGTCCTTGCAAGGCAAACTTTGTTTGTGCTTTTGGAAAGGCAAAGAGATACGCCTCTGTGTGTATGCTTCATGTGTATTTGTGTATCTGTCTGCCTGTCTGTGTTTTTAGCTAGACAAAACCATTTCTGGGTAATTGCCAAACCAGCAATGCCATGTTATTTCTGGTTTTATAAGTATATACATATCCTACAGACACTCTTTGCAGGTATAAAAATGTGTGAACGTTCTTAGCTGTTTATATGCTATTAGCACAGTGGTAATGTGCTGGCATAAGGTCACTGCAATACTATTATTTTTTCGGAACTCACATGTGGCAGGTGGTGTTATTTAGGCTGTTGTTTTGCGTTGCAGCACGTATGCCTACGGGGCAGGAACTGTCAATAATATGGAGAATAGCAAAACAAAGCCTAAGTAATACAATATACTAAATGTTCACTCTTAACCTTCATACCTTCATTTAAGATGGTCTTATTCAGTATGGGGGCAGGACAGTGGCTCGGTGGGTAGCACTGTCACCTCACAATCCGGCTTTGGTTCCAGTTGGACCAGGTCTGGGTGTGGGTTTTTTTCTGTGTGCTCTGGTTTTATCTCATAGTACAAAGACATGAGTGTTAGATTAAGAAGTTACACTACAGTAGCCATAGTGAGTGAGTGTCTGTACCACTGTGCAAATGTATGTGTCCTAAAATGGATCAGCACCCTGTCAATGTTGTTCCTGCATTGCACCTATGCTGCCAGCTAGGCACTGACTTGCCCGTGACCCTGACCAGGACTAAGACTAAAGTCACAAATTTGTTTAGAAAATGTATAAAATGCATGCAGCAAACCAGATGAGGTAAAAACATGATCAAGATCCATGAACAGAGATCAAAACACACTGATATACACTGCTAAACAGACGAGGCACATGGGTAATCAAGTCAAACAGTGATACTTTGCAAGGAACTTGCAAACCAATGAACAGGTGAATGAGAAACAGGTTCAGGCTTTAATACAAGGGACAATTAGAGTGGGGGAAGGTGGGGCTTATCTAGGGCTATATGTGCACTATTTATTCTGGGAAATGATGTTTGGGGCAGTGTGACTAGGAGATGCTAGGCAAGACAGCTATAGTGTCCAAAAAGGAATGTCATTTACAGTCAAATTTGATGGCTTGAATTTCAGTTAAATATTTGATTACTATAAAAAATATTTTAAAAATAAACATTTTTTTTACATAGAACTATGCTTTTTAGAGGATTAAATACAGGATAAATATAATGAAGTCTTAGCTGGTAAAATGCTCTGCTGCCTACATTGGAATACTGATAAAAGTTGTTTTATTCTATTCTTGACCATACTTTGAGTAAATATCCCACCTGTGTGCACAGATGAGTAAAGAGTATTGAAGTAGCTTGATGAAGATTGAGCTCTCCTGGCTATGTGTGTGTTCAACTAACTTCAGCACCATTTCGCTCGCTAATGTGAAAATTAATCTTTTGGATAAGAGAGAGTAACTGTTTTGACATAGATTCTGTTAGGCCAGCCTTAAGGTTTGGCACATAGAGGTTTCGGTTGTCCTATTTCTGAGAGCTGCCAGCTACCAGTTTCTTTATTTTATTGTATCTAAAGTAGGGTTTGATTTGTGAAATATAACCACGTGTGTCAACATTCAACAATCCTTACAATAATGAAAGAAGCGTCATTAATTTCTCATCATGCATTAGTACAACTTGTCTTCTTTTCTCAAGGAATCTCAAGGAATGATTATTCACAGGATGGGTTGTGAAGCATTTGCGCGCGCACACACACACACACACACACACACACACACACACACACACACACACACACACACACACACACACATCTTTCTATTGACATAATATGACTGGGGTGGCACTGTTGCACAAGTGGTTTCCACTGGGTACTCTGATTTTCCCTCACAATTTAGAATTTCTGAATTTTGATTATCTTCAAAGCTATAATCTCATTGCATAACAGCTTCCAGTCTAGGAGAGTAACAGTAAATACTTTCAGTTAGTGTCAGCATTCAATAATATCTCAGATCATAGTGAAATACACAAGAAAATAAGACCTAGACCAAACCAGAAAATTACTGTTAAAAGCAAAGTACAAATACAGATACTGTATAGATAAAAATCAAGTAACATGATAGTCATAAGATGTCAAATGCTATATTGGCAATTACCAATAGGTTTGTTACGCTTTAAGACTGTAAAATTAGCTTTTTTAAAAATTTCTTTTTACAGTGATTTTTAAACATATTTTATGAGCAAGCCAACATTTACCAAAAAGAAAACAAAAACAAATATACTGTAACTATAGTAGACACGGAGCATGCTAATTAATTAAATTGTTACCTGTTTATCACTGAGCCCAATAATGCATAATGTGGCATGAAGAAAATATAACCGCTCAGTGCCATACTGTTTAGTTCACAATATTGGTTCAAGAACTCAGGTCAAAAGCTGTAATAATCAGTAGGCCTTGGACTTCCGAACTTCTGTTAGTTGTAAGGTTCACATAAGTGCTTTTTATCCCCATACTGTTATTACTTATGATCCAGCCTGCTGCTAAGGCTTAACATGTCTTCCGCCATCTAGTCCACAGACACTTTGCTGTAAAGCAGCACTGATTTTGTGTAATAGCACACTATTGTTATTACCTTGGGCTGCATAATGTATTTGTGTTCATTTTGATATTGCCCAATATTGAAATATAAATATGAGCATACATATCATTACTTTTATTTTATTACTGCATGGACCATAGATGTGATTTTTTACATGACTTTTTTGACTTGATCTCACATGCATGCTAAGTGTCATATTTGGCATATGTATAAATGCAAATGCACATGGCTCTGCTTACCCTTGTAAAACCATGAATTTTTGCAGGCACAACACATTTTAAAGAGCATATGATCATAAAGAGATGGCCTAGCTATTGAAATTTGAAGCCTCTCATCAATATCCCCTGTCATAGCAAATCCCCCAATAACGTTTTCAAAATATATTCCAAATTACTCTCAGGCCACATCAGATGCATTTATTTGTGCAATTACTACATCTCCACTATATCTCTAGATTAATTTTCCTATGATATCCTTACAAGACACTTCAGTGGCTAAAAATATCTGTGAAAACCTAACAATCTTACTGGCATGTTATAAAACTTACTCATTAACTTTTGAGCAGGAGCAGAACAATACCAGCTGGTAACCAAGTGTTTGAAAGTATCCATGCTTCCTTGATGCTGCTTATATATTTAGTCTGTGTTATACAGTGGTGTCAGCACTTTGATTACCATAATGTAGCAAAATTTGAGTACATGGCACTACAAATGACTGTTCTATCCCACTGCTACTTATGTTATTCTATCACGCACCCAACTATTTTGATAACTTCCTGTACTGATATGATTGTGCAAAATCATTGTTATATTCATGAAAATACAAGCTTTTTCTTGTCAACTTTTGTCCATGCCAAGTATTTTAATCTGACACAACATGTTAATTTCTCTACTCACGCTTGTGGTCACACACTAGAATTTATTGGTCTGTTTCTTAAAGCTGTCTCTACTTCTGTGGTTGAGGTTTCCTCACTCCGATGAACTCGTGACACACAGGACCATCTCTGACTAAAATCCTTCCATTAAACTGCTCCTCCTTGAGGTTTGTGTCCACTAAAAGCTACCAGTTAGAGGCTAGAGCTAGAAAACTGGCCTTACTGTTTATTCACTAGCTCACATGCTTAAGTATAGACGAGCCTTATATACTGCTCATTCACACAACATAACTCTCTATGCCCTCATTAATAAACTTACTCGTTCTCCTTCACTGAAGCTTCTAATTTTGGTTGAGCACTATTATGCTTTTCTTAGCATCTTTATTGACAAATTTGACAAAGTGTTTTTTTCTATAATCTATCATTCACAAAGACAGTCATACACTACTGATAACAGTAGAACTCAACACTTATTTATCTTACTGAAACAAGCATCAGTTCTGATATAATCTTCCCATTTTATAAATATCCTTGCCTGCTTGACCCTGACAGTTAGTTCTGCAGGGAATAATATGAAATAGTTCCTGCTCACAACAGTCTTGCTTGTTATTTAGTTTTTTTGTGTGCAATGCGTTTTATCCTGGATGTTAGATTTGGCCAAAATGATGATAAAAAAACATCATGTTATATTTAAACAATTATGATTTGGTACTGTGGATAGATAAAGGCAGAGTTGCTTGTTTGCCTGCCAGTAAAGGCTTAGCTCTCTGGAAGAATAAATGTTCAGCTCTTGCCAGCACAGGTGAAAGGATGAGAGAGCTGTAAGAGAGAGTACTAAAGAGTCTTACAGATAAAAATGTAGTGACTAGATGGGATTAGTGCACTGCATTAATAAATAAGTTTGGGTTGACTCAGGCTGGCATGTGTGTATGAGCTTGGTTTTTCTGGAACGACTTTACAATTGTGCTCCTTTAGCATACTAGTGCTACATTTAAAAGTGAGGTAAACTGAATGTGCTATCTCTAATAATGTGATACATTGCTGGCTTGAATATAACTGAAATATAAAATATACTAGTAAATATATGTTCATATTCAAAGTACTCTAATGTTAGTTTGTGTGGCATTAGCTGTGTGTCCTCTCCAAATGTAGTATATAATAAAACATATATTGCCACCACTCCTCTTTTTAAGAAGTACTTTTTCTTATCTCTGCTCCCATCTAGCATGTCATTATCTGACCTCCTACAGTACTTACCCAAATTCTAAACAAGTCAGTATATCCCTTCTTTCTGCATATAGGTACTATGAAATTAGGAAGAATTTGGTTGGTGAAATCATTCCTAGGAGAAATGGAGGAGCTTAGGTACGTCTATGTATGTTTTACTACCCAGTTTGGTTTGAGTTTAGTTTGGATAGCAAGGATTTGAGAGTAGTTGAAGGCAGCTTAAAAAAGGACACAAGTGAAACCCATTTTTCTTGCTTTTTTCTTCCAAATCAGTGAAATCAGACAGTAAAGAGCTATGCAGAATGTAAACAAAATATAATTTGGAAAACAGGAGTTATCCTTTACAATAGTATAGAATACTATACAATCGTATACTCAGTAGACTGAAAAATCAAAGAGGGCAGTGAGGAAGTTGGGGTGGGGGTGTGTGAGAAAGACAGATGCTTAGAAATGTCCAAGGGTGTGGCGTGCAATCCTGCAGGCTGACAACAATATGAATAAAAACAAATAAAAGTGTTTGCTGGCTAATGTGCCTTTGCTTATAACCAACAATGTTTTAATATTCCTCCTGATATAATTTAATTATGATCACCTATAGGGCCAGAGTAGTAAAATATACTTTAATAAACAATGTAAGATATTTATACATTTCAAGTCCACTGCATCTATTCGCCTTTAACAGAGTAACAGAACAGTAACAGAGACAGAATAGTAACAGAACAGTAACAGAGACAGAATAGTAACAGAACAGTAATAGAGACAGAATAGTAACAGAACAGTAACAGAGACAGAATAGTAACAGAACAGTAACAGAGACAGAATAGTAACAGAACTGTAACAGAGACAGAATAGTAACAGAACAGTAACAGAGACAGAATAGTAACAGAACAGTAACAGAGACAGAATAGTATATACTGCTCACAGAAAAAAAAGACATATTGAAAGATATTTCACAATGAAATAACCCCTAATTTTGTGAGCGGTCTAGCTGCTCCCTAATGCTCACAAATGATATACAACAGAGACAACGGCTGACAGCCAGACAAATAGATGTAGCAAGGGGGTGACACAAAGAGTGTCCTGACTTTTTGTCTGTGTTTTTATACAGTGTCCTTTATATTACACACACTCCAGAATACACTAATACTTGCTTGCTGCACTGTCCCATGATAGGTTAGGTGACTGTAAAACACAGTTTAAATGGCTTATTTGTTAATTACTGCTTTAAATATAGTAGTATTTATTTTAAATTTGCTGGGGGTGGTGATGCAACCTGTCTGAAATGAGTTACTGCAAGGTGGGATGTCTGTAGTAAGTGCTACCTTTAATTTGCAGTTGACATCACAACTGTGGGTTATAGGAAAAGTAAATGGTTTGAGTTTACGAACAGTTTCAAATGAGATCACAGAACATGTTTGCCTACAGTGCATAGCAGTAGTGTTTCTCCACTAGTTATGGTATTATATTATATGTACAGCTTTCTGTAATGAGTTAACTAATGGTGAATCCAACATAAGAAGCAAACTGTATTAACAAATGGTGCAGTCATTAGGGACAAACTGAAAACTAGACAGTCAGTAAATCTTAACATAAATGTACCTTATCAATGAATCACAAATATACACATCAATATACATATCTCACACAACTTAACATAGCACAGTATAACTTTCATAACCTTGTTGTGTAGCATTAACATTCTATTAGATTTAAAGTTCTCCAAGTTTATACAAAAGTTATGGTCTGCAATTATAAGAATATGCCTAAAGGAACATTCTGAAGTGCAAAAAAATATTAGAGTCATTTTGGCAATAACTGCAGTGGATAACAATGGCCAGTGTAACAATGCTGATACAGTAATATATTAAAATTCAACTTAAATTTTTGTTGACTGTTAATATACGTAACGGACAAAAAACATTGTCTAATCACATGTAATACATAAATTCTACAAGAATTTCCTGTAGGCTGGGATTTTTGCCACTCATTAATTTTGTTAGTCATTCGAATCTCCTTTGCAGCCCATTTTATACACTTCCCGCAAGACACTGTACCACCTCTTCTCAATCTATGAATCTTGTCGTCCACTCTGCAGTTATTTAAAACCTGATCATCCTCATGCAACGTCATCTGCAGGAATCTGATGCCACTACCAAGCCTATGGCACTAACACACAAAGGGACTAGTTGTTTTGACCAGGCAGCATATTTGCTAATATATTTTTATTTAGAAAATGTTATGTGTTGTTTTTTGTCCTTAATGTTTAAAATGAGCTCCCTTGCCACTGTCAGTCTAGGCTTGCTAATTATGGGTGTTTGGACATGGATTTCTGTAAAGCTCATTTGTATTGTAGAAGCAGAATTATACTCCCTATCCACACTGTATATTTTTTAAATTAGATTTTAGACAGAAATACATGCATGAATAAATATACAATGACAGCATGCTTACAAAGGCTTAAAACTATAAACATGAATAGGTATTAGACAAATCAGGAAGTATTTATACATCAGATAATGACAGTGGAAATAAAGAACAGGTGTCAGCATTCAGGCTAGGTGGAGCACTGGGTCTGTGTGCCAAGGACAGGCCTATGAGAGTGGTTTCCTGAATAGGGTTTTATCAACAAGTTTCACAGATTGAAAAAATTAGTTATGGTTGGATAGTAATGTCTTATATAAGGTAGCTTTTCTTTTCAGAGAATTACCAGGATTTCAGAGAATTGCCAAGAGACTTAATAATTAGAAGCAGTAGCCTGTAGATTTGACTTACATAACCCATATCTTGTTTATGCTATTGGGTTATCGTTTTGTCTAGTATATAAATATGTGTCCCAAGATTCAAAGTGTCAACACTTTGACTTTTATTTCATTGCAGACAGTATGATCCCATGTCATTTGTTAACTAACATTCATTAATACATTTCATGCCTGCAACACATTCCATAATAAGGGATGGGGCAATTTAAAGGTAGTAATAAATTAGAAACCTAAGTAATTATGTCATGATGAGAACAGATGATGGTAATCATGATTTGTTGCAAAAGCAGCATGCACCAAAAGCTGAGTATTTCAGGAGCAGAGATGGCCAGAAGTTCTCCAGTTTATCAACAAATGCATGAGAAAATTATTGAATACACCTCAAGGAAAGGTTGGAAGGGATTTGAATGTTCCTTCTACTACATGGCATCCTTTTTTGAAAAGAAAAACTGGATGTCATGTGCTCCAGATGAACTTTATTAAGTACATCTCCTTGTTTATACACTCATTGTACATTTTATCAGCTCAATTTACCATATAGAAGCACTTTGTAGTACTGCAATTACAGACTGTAGTCAATCTGTTTCTCTACATACTTTCCAGGTCCATTTTGCTCTGTTTACTGATGGTCAGGACCAGCACATAACAGGTACTGTTTGGGTGGCGCATCGGCACTGCAGTAACATTGATGTGGTGGAGGTGTGATAGTGTGTACTGTGCTGGTATAAGTGAATTAGACACAGCAGTGCTGCTGGAGTTGTAACCCACTTCAGTGTCACTGGTAGAATTAAAATAGTCCACAAGCCACAGATGTCCAGGCACCAGCATCCAGTAAGCAGCATTCTATAAGCACTTAAAGGAATAAGGGTGACTAACACAAATGGTGCTGATCATCATCTGACTTTACATGTACACGGTGGTGAATAAAGTGAATGTCTCTAATAAAGTGGACAGTGAGTGAGCAGTATTTTAAAACTCCAACAGCTCTGCTGTGTCTAATCTTGTCTAATCTTTCTAGCATAAAAGACACAAAGAAAAATGAAAGTATTGCATTGGCATACGTATTCAGATCCTTTAACCAGTGCTTATTTGAAGAACTTTTGGTAGTGATTAATCGTTCTGTGTTTGGGGATTGGATAGGGGGAGTTTCAGCCATTTATCTCTGCAGATCCTTTGAAGCTTTGTCAGGTTGGATGGGGACCCATCGTGGAGAGCCATTTTCAGGTCCCTCCAGAGATTGGGTTCAAGTCAGGGTTCTGCTTAGGTCACTCAAGCAAATTCACTGAGTTGTCCTTAAGCCACTCCTGTGTTGCCATGACCATGTGCTTATGGGCCTTGTTCTGAATCAGATTTTCATGAAAAAAATCTCTGTACTTTGCTCCATTCAGCTTTCCTTCAACCTTGTTCCAGCTGCTGAAATTCTGCCAGCACCATGCTTCACTATAGGGATGGTATTGGGCTGCTGATGAGCAGTGCCTGGTTTCCATTTCCTCCAGACATGATGTTTTTAATTGAGGACAAAAAGTTAAATCTTGATTTAAACAGACAGCAGTATCTTGATTCTCACTGTCCTTTGGGTGCTTTTATTTTTTGCAAACTCTAGGTAGGCTTTCATGTGTCTTTTACTGAGGAGAGGCATCTGTCTGCTCACTCAGCCATAAAGTCCAGATTGGTGGAGTGCTGCAGTGATGTTTGATCTTCTGGAAGTTTGTCCCATCCACACACAGGATATTTGGAGCTCAGCCAGAGGGACCATTGGGTTCTTGTTTACCTTTCTTACCAAGGCTTTCTCCTTCGATTACTTAATTGGGTTGGGCGGCCAGCTCCAGGCAGATTCCTGGTTATTCCAAACTTCTTCTATTTAAGTATTATGGACTCCACTATGCTATTGGTAACCTTTAGTACAGCAGACTATATACAGCATATATACTTTGTGAGTTTAAGTACTAAGTGAGTTATGAATGCTTTTGGGAAACGCTAGAATTGTAAAAATGTCTAGTAGCTAAAACATTCAAAGTATGGGTCTTCTGGCTCACACATATGTGGCTGAATTGTACTTATGCATCATCTTGCTTGTATGATGGCTAATCAATGCCTTGTTCTATGTGGCTGTTTATGCTGCTCCACAGATACTCTACGTTTAGTCTCTATGCAACCTTACTGTATATAGGCACAGTCATTGTATTCAGTCATGGCACAGTTGTGAGGCAGCTACCACTATGTAGCCATCTTGGTTGTTCATGTATGGTATATCCATCAAGCCCTTTTTATGAGAATTTTGTAAACCTAAATGGAAACGTCAGACATCTGAGGGGAAAGTTTCCCAAATATCACATGAAAAGCTTTTATGCTTGGCTAAAATGGAAAAGTTGGACTATTGATAAAAGATAGCATGGAAAACAAATGATAGATGCAAATTTATATAAATGGTGATGTATGGAACAGTCCCACTACATCTGCTATTCTATACACAGTACAAGAGGTTAGCTGGAACAATGCATGCTGCTTCTGAACAATACCTATGCAGAATGGATATGGAAGTATTACTCATAATATCATGTTAAATCATTTCTAGTAACTGATTAATTTACAAGTCTGGCATTTTTCTTAATGGAAACCCAGCTATAGATATTTTGAAAGCATGCTACTTTGTACAAACTGTGTTAAGCGTCTTTTTTTGTTTTGGAAATTCAAATGGAATGTATCTTGGAATGATACCTAAAAATGCTAAATTGAGAAACATAACATTGTCTGCCAAATAACATCATATAAGAAAAAGTAAAAGTGTTTATTGACCATTTGAATTAAATTTTTGAGAGTATGAATGTAAATTTTAAAAAGTAGTTACACTATGGAAGTTAAACAGAATGTGTTTTTGTATAAAGAATAGATGAAGACATAACTCCCTGAAGTCATTTTCACGTTGCTGAAATGAATTGGGCTTATATGATGCCTTGGACATATTCTGACTGATATATGTGGTGCTGATGAAAATAAAACAAAAAGAAAAGACACAACTGATGTAACAGATGGTATGATTACAAAAAGAAACTCTACAATCCTATGAAGAGCGAGAATAGGAATTCAGAGGTGAACATTCCTCTGCCCCAGTGCTTTTGCATCATATTACTGCAATAAAAAGGGCAAGCAGTAAAATTTCATAGTTTAAGCACTTGAAATGATGTTTTTTGTCCTATTTTCTACAACTATAAGGTTGATTTGCACAATTGTCTGAATGTCCCCAAGAAACAAGTTTATAAAATACTTCTGTAAAAATTACTCCTTAGTTATTAGTTCTTCAAAGAAAACAACTTGTACATATTAAACCTGCCTACTGCAACCCCAATTCCAATGAAGTTGGCACGTTGTGTAAAACATAAATAAAAACAGAATATGATGATTTTCAAATCCTTTTCTACCCATATTCAAACTGATAATCATTATTGTTTTTCAGAAATATTCACTTATTTTGAATTTGATGCCTATGACACGTTCCAAAAAAGTTGGGACAGGGGCAGCAAAAACAGAGAAAGTTGAGGAATGCTCAAAAATCACCTGTTTGGAACATTCCACAGGTAAGTGTCATGATTGGGTATAAAGTGAACATCTCCTAAAGGTTCAGACATTCACAAGTTGTTGCACATTTGTGAAGGCACCATTAATGCCTAAAGGTACATACAGATTTTGGAGCAACATATGCTGCCATGCAAGCAACGTCTTTTTCAGGGACAACACTGTTTATCTCCACAAGCCAATACCAAGCCACATTCTGCATGTTCTGCGTTACAACAGTGTGGCTTCGTAGTAAAAGAGTGCAGGTACTAGACTGGCCTGCCTGCAGTTTAGACCTGTCTCCCATTGAAAATAAGTGGTGCATTATGAAGTGCAAAATATGCCCACAGACTGTTGAGCAACTGAAGTATATTTTTTTGTGTCAAGCAAAAATGGGAAATAATTTCACTTATAAAGCTATTATAGAGCATAACAATTAGTGCCCTTAGTTCCCAATGCTTATTGACTTTTTTTTTAAAAGAAAAGGTGATGTAACACAGTGGTAAACATGCCCCCATCCCAGCTTTTGTTGTGTTGCAGGCATCAAATTCAAAATGAGTAAATATTTTAAAAAACAATAAAGTTTATCCATTTGAACATTACATATATTATCTATGTAGTGTAGTCAATTGAATATGGGTTGAAAAGCAAATCAGATCATCGTATTCTGCTTTCATTCATGTTTTACACAACGTCCCAACTTCATTGGAATTGGGGTTGTACGTAGCTAAATTACAAGTATATTTGTACGTAGTAAGTTTAGGCTTCTTCAAGAAGCCGGTGTCCATAAAAATATGTGCCCGTGACAAAAGTCTTGGAAACATTACTAAAGCACTGTACAGCTAATGATGAAAAGAGATGGGTAAAATGTTAAGAATTACTGTGGTATAACTCTCATTTCCTGGGCCAATCATCATCATATCATCCTTAGTCAGTGAAGAATGTCTTCATATACTGAACATGGGGTTATTAATTATGGATGCATTTTCAAACTCATCATCCTTTAACATTGTTGACTGTGAGCTGAATGATCTACAGGTGCAACTCACAGTATGACTGTAAAGTTAAAAGCATGGTGGTACTTTTCCTTAGCCTGGAGGTGATTGTTTAAGAGGTTTAAGATGCTTTTTCATACACGCCAATGGTGCATGGTAAAGAGCTATTCCACAACAGACATATTGCTCTCACATAGATACTGCTTCCTGTAAGTGGAAATGCAGGTGGAAACTGGGGTGAAACTAGTAGATTCCTTGGTTCCCTAATTGATTCTACCACTGAAAATGATCATGAAATGAGGCTGTGAATTTAGATCTCATTCTAAATCTCAACTGTTCTTGATGAGAACATCTGGCATTCAAAACGTTCCCTGGAGCTTTTTATTTGTGCATGTGTTCTGTAAGACATGGACAGCCACTCAGGCCTTAAACAGGATACTCAACAGTTTTGACACATGGTGCCTCAGAAAAATACTCCAATGTCCATTATATTATTTGTAAGGAATGAAGAGATCTGGGATGGGTCTGAGAGCATTCCAGTTTTTGACAACATAAGGGAACACATACTTGGGCACATTTTGAGGAGCAGCTTTAAGGAGGCTTATTCAAGGGAACTTACAGCTGCAAAGGACAATGCTCCCTCTGGATAGAAAAGGTCAAGGAGTTATTCACTAGCCATCTGGATATGGTCTGTGGAGAAGGAAACTGGAACTGTTAAATTATGGGGGCCACACAGCATCGAGGAAGCCCAAAACAGAGAGCAGTCATGTACCATTATAGATTAACTTTTACTATCTAGAGCTAATAGACAAGTACTACTTTGTAGCATTTTATTAATTACTTTAATAATGGGACTGTGGTGGCCTAGTGGTTAAGGTACTGGACTATGGAACAGAAGGTCTAAGGTTCAACCTCTACCTCTGCCAAACTGCTTCTGTTGGGTCCTTGTGCAAGACCTTTACACATAATTGCTTG
Source organism: Parotocinclus haroldoi (assembly GCA_034779995.1). Classification (NCBI taxonomy): domain Eukaryota; kingdom Metazoa; phylum Chordata; class Actinopteri; order Siluriformes; family Loricariidae; genus Parotocinclus; species Parotocinclus haroldoi. The sequence continues at coordinate 24,426 of JAUZST010022365.1, forward strand.
GATTGTACTGTACAGGGTACAAAAACGAAAGGGAAACTGACATATCTGAATTACCAGCAAGTAATGGATGCGGGGGTCTGCATGTGACATGTCGCGGCAGAATGTGGTGTCAGCCAGTCATCCCTTGTATGGATTCCTCATACCAATATGTGGAACCCCTTCAAGAACAAGCTGCAGCAGAAACTATCCTCTGATGACCCTGATATGTGAGTTATGCACCTGGGTGTTAGACCAACATCATTCACACAGGGCATTCCGTTCGGTGAGGAGGCTAATTTTTTTGGTCAGTGGTGAGTGATCAACCGCCAGAACGTGAGGTAGTGGAGTGAAGAAAACCCTTACCGGACAGCAGACACTAAAGTCGTAGGTTATGGTGTGGTGTAGAATATGGGGCACCTGTGCAATCAGACCCATTTTCGTCTCCAATTGTTCAGAATTACCTGACAATGCTACAGGAAACAGTATTCTCATCCATTCTGACTGAAGATGGCAGTTTTTTATGTCCAACATGACGAGAAATGTTTCTCCATGGCACTAAGGATCAGTTGTTCGTCAGTGGCTGGATATTCAATTCCCTGGTCATTGGCCTGTTTGTCGTGGACCTTTGAAATGGACTTGACATTGTCTCTGGGGTCATCTCAAACAAATGATGTATGCTAAGAAAATCCACAACTAACATCACCTTAAGCATTGCATTGTGAAGGCTTTGTATTGTGTGTGACAGCATTTCTCTAGAGATTCTCCTGTGGGTTCAGGACGAATGGATCCGTGTTCAGCACCAGGGACAGCAAATTTAATAGGTCAAATAGCTGTGCATTACGGGCAAAGTTCCCAGTTGTTGTTGCAACTTTCTGTGTTAATAACTTTTGAGATTATGATATGCTATATGACCACCTTCCCACTGAAAAACTTGCCCCGTGATTTCAATCACGTAAACCTGACGAGCATTCTGCTGAGGTTTTACCAACACGTAAACATCCCAACACGGGGAAGCACACTGAACCATGTTTAAACCAACATAAGAGAGGCATGCAAAGTCATCCCTCTCCCTCACTTCGGGCTCTCCAACCGCATCGCCATCATGCTGGTCACTGCATACCACCCTCTGCTGCGATGCTCCAAACCCCCACAGAAGACCATTACTGTTTGGCCCAGTGATGCTGACGCTGTTTTGCAGGACTGCTTTGGCTGTACAGCCTGGCAGGTCTTCAGGGAGGCTGCTGAGAGTGAAGCTGGATCTGGAGGATTACATATCTGTGTAATCAAGTGTCAAGTGTGTGGAGGATGTCACACCACTAAGAGTGTAACATGCTACCCAAACCAGAAACCCTGGCTGAATGCAGAGATGCATTCTCTTCTGAAAGCCAGGGATGCTGCCTTCAGGTCCGGCGACTCAGGAGGGTGGGAAGAGAGTTGAATGCAGGTGGTAAAATCCAGGGACACTTCTCCTTCCAGGATCCGCGGAACATGTGGAAGGGCATTAAGTGCATCACTGACTACAAACGCAGAGATTCACAGTGCCCTGCAGACTCCTTACTGCCAGAGGCTCTCAACATATTCTACACCCGATTTGACGACCCTCATACACTTCCCAGCCTCAGACGTACTCCTCCAGCTGGAGATGAGCCCCTCAGAGTGACACCAGCAGAAGTAAGGAGGAAACCGTATGTTCTTCATGGACTTCACATCCACGTTCAACACAATGAGTCCACAGACTCTACATCAGAAAACTTCTCTCACTTGGCTGCTCACCTATCCATCCAGGCTGTCATATTGTGAAGTTTGCGGATGACACAAACAGTGATGAATCCAATTACAGACAGGAGATGGAACACCTGGAGGGCTGGTGCAGAAATAACAACCTCTGCATCAATGTGAAGAAGACGAAGGAGATGTTTGTGGATTTCAGAAGGGGCAGGCATGTCCACCTCCCCCTGCACATTGGCGGATCTGCGGTGGAAGTGGTCTCCACCTATAGGGACTTGGCGTGCACCTGAGTAACAACCTTACCTGGAGCATCAACACCTCAATCCTGATCAGAAAGGCACATCAGCAGCTCTTCTTCCTCAGGAGGCTGAGGCGAGCTAATCTGTTAATCTGTTAATGCTGCTCTTACTTGTTACATCTACTATTTATGTCTACTTACTAAACTACTACTTTAGTATAGTATCCTATACTAAAACTTCTAATTCTTATTGGTTGTAACTGGGATCGTGTGATCTAAATTTTGTTCCACCTCATGTACCACATGTGATGTGAATGACAATAAACCCTCCTTGAATCCTTGAATCCTTGAACATGGTGGCTTACAAGATAGCGGCCATGTTCCAGACATATCCTACAAGAGTGGCCCCTCTCATCAATTACCTGCTGAGGTAGTCAGAAATGTCATTTTCCCTTTTGTTTATGAAATAAAAGGGTGTCCTATGTCTTTTGACTTACTCCACTTTGATTGTTACTGTAGCATCCTGTATTTATATTCTTATTTTTAAGATTTCCACCCGCTTATCGTCATCATTTTCGTGCTTATAAGGAGTGTCTAGCCAGTGGTTGCTCTCCATTCAGTCTGCTCATGCTGATGCTGCATGTTTATAATAAAACTGTGTCTTTAGTAATTTTTTTAGCACTAGAGGCTGCACATTTAAGTCTGTACTACAACAACTAATGTATCTGGCATTTCAGTATATAGGTAAACTAATTTAATAACTTTAGTTATTATCATAATAAACTTATTGTTACCTGAATGGACATCACACAGTACATACCTGTAATATATCAGCAATCAGCAAGTCAAGCTTGAGTGTTTTTAACAAGCTTTTAAAAAAATCCAAATTGTATTTCAGGTCAATTCTTCCAAGTGTAATGTAATAAATGTAGAGAACTCAGTTGCATAATGCTTATTTCTAGGAGTGATTAGAAAACATACAATCATTTAATGCAGTGACATGTAGCTCTTTGTATCATTTGCATCTGTATTGAATGTAGTTTAATATGTGGTATAGTACAGGATATCCAACAACAATACAGCAAGATTTAAATGAAACCTGTAATAAATGATTTAGGGTAATATGATAATATGGTTAGCAAATTACAGAGGAACTAATTTTAAAACATTATACATGAATTGCATATGTTGAATTTGAATTAAAATATGTTGCACGGTCCTACTGTATTTTACATGTCTATGTTACAGGCATGCTAAAATGCTTGGTAATCAATACCTCTAATGAATGTAAAAAACCTTTAATCGAGTTCTTATGTTTTAGAATACTCACATTGGGAATTATCTGGACAAGTTTAGGCTAGATATTTGATCTTGCAGACAAACGCCAACACTGAATACCAGTGCAATTTAAAGTTTGTTTAACAATGAATCTTCCTTGCAAATTTTACTGAATAATGTACATGTGCTCATAATACTACCACATCAAAATCAACAGCCATTCAAAACGTTTTGAATGCATTTGTTTGTATTTACTGCAGATTTGTTTACCTCTTCTTTTTATCCCTGGTTAGTTTGCCAGCATGACTTCAAAGTGCTGAAACTGGCCATGGTTTGTACACAGAATCCCTGTTGTGTGCGATTGGCAAGCCCCCATTCTTAATTGTGACCTCCAAATTGCAGTTGTAAACAACGGATCCTTGGTAACAATGTCTTAAAATAGGGGGTGATAACGAGGTGTGCGATTACTAATAAGTTAATTTACTGATTAATTTGTATATACAGTCATATTAACCCGGAGACAGATGTGCTCTGAAGTAATGTTCAAAATCACAGTAGCTCAATACTCAAGGCTTTCAAGACAGGAGCATACCAACAAATCATTGTTTTGAGTTGCCTTCTTGTCATAACTAACTACTTCAAGTCTAACTGGGTTACAATTGTGTGATTACATCTTGAATAATCATTTTATATGGTATTTCTGTTCGTTAGGGTTCTGTAGTTCACTACATACATGATCTTCAGAGTGTATACATGATGAGTGCTGAATTTGGATAATAGCTCAAATGAGACCCAGATTCAGGAAGGTGCATGCAGACGCTGAGTGCTACATTAGTGGTTGCGTGTGAGGAATGAGACAGAAAGGGGGGAGATCCTTCTATAGCGGATGGTGCATATCAGAAATGAATATCTTTGACAGTGAGAAATTTACTGAAATCATTCCTGTCTTTCAGGGCCTTTTTAAAGCTTGGTTTGTTCTTTCTCCATATCCATGACTAGTTAGAGAGGCACTTCAGCTACACAGATCTCCTCAGTGGTACGACCCCAATTCCAATGAAGTTGGGACGTTGTGTAAAACATAAATAAAAACAGAATACAATGAGTTGCAAATCCTTTTTAACCCATATTCAATTGAATACACTGCAGACATAATATTTAATCTTCAGATGTATGAACTTTATTGTTTTTTGCAAATATTCACTTATTATGAATTTGATGCTTGGAACACATTTCAAAAGAGTTGGGACAGGGGCAGCAAAAGACTGGGAAAGGTGAGGAATGCTCAAAAACAATGACACTCACCTGTTTGGAACATTCCACAGGTAAGTGTCATGATTGGGTATAAAGGGAGCATCCAAAAAAGGCTCAGTCATTCATAAGCAAGGATGGGGCGACGTTCACCACGCTGTGAACAACTGCATGAGTAAATAGTCCAACAGTTTAAGAACAACATTTCCCATTGCACAATTGCAATGAATTTAGGAATTTCATTATCTACAGATCATGAAAAGAATCAGAGAATCTGGAGAAATCTCTGCAAGAAAAGTCAGAAAACCAACATTGAATGCCCAAGACCTTCGATACCTCAGGTGGGACTGCAGTAAAAACCAACATCATTCTATAATGGATGGGCTTATGGGCTCAGGAACACTACAGAAAACTATTGTCAGTGAACACAGTTCATCTCTCTATTTACAAGTTAAAGTTAACACTCTACCATGCAAAGCAAAAAACATATATCAAGAACATCCAGAAACGCAGCCGGCTTCTCGAGGTCTGAGCTCATCTGAGATGGACTGATGCAAAGTGGAAAGTGTTCTGTGGTCTGATGAGTACACATTTCGAATTGTTTTTTGAAATCATGGACGTGCAATCAACGTACATGGTTGAACATGTGAAAGGTGAAAGGTACATACAGGTTTTGGAGCAACACATGCTGCCATCCAAGCAAATGTATATTTCAGGGACACCATTATTTATCTCAGCAAGACAATACCAAGCCACATTCTGCACAAAAACTAAAGTGTTAAAAGTATTTAGTGTTAAACAACTTATGTGATATTCCTTTTGCAACAATGTAAGAGTGCAAAGGTCATTGTGCCTGTAGTTTTAGAGACTCTGTTATTCTTGCAGTCAGTGTAGTGAGTTGGTTTCTAGTAGGGGTTTTCTTCTGTGTAGTTACCTAATGCTGTGTTTCTGCAAATTAAAGTCAGAACCAGTATCTTCTGTGCTTATCTGTATATTTTAAATCTAGGCGATAAAAGCATGCCTACAATTCATGCCATTGAACATTGGTAGTGGAGAAGACTTTTGTGAGTAACTTGGATGGCAATGAAAACAAACAAATCGATCCTTGGTCAACTAAAACAACACCTCATAAAACACATCATAAAGACCAACCAAACAGAAGCTCTGTTATTTTGGACATGAAAAGAGACAATTAATTGGAAAAAAAACTATTCATACTTAGATCTATCCAAGAGCAAGTTTCCGCCCACATTCCAACAACATGCATTAGGTTAATTGATTACACTAAAATGTGCAAATGTGTGTCCTATGATGGTATGAAACCTTGCCTATGGTTGTTCCTGCAACGCCCTATGCTGCCGGCTAGGTACCAGCTCTCCCACGACCCTGTTTAGGATTAAGAAGACAAGAAATTGTATGAAGGAATCAAGTGTGCCCTGTAGTGCCATTTTATTTGAACACACTATGTGTTTGTGGAAGACTAACATCTCTGATTCTTGTGAAAACACAAATGCTCTGGAATATCCAGACGTCATGTAAAAATACTTTCTGAAGAGCATAAATCAGCATGTATTAAGACACAATGTTTGTATATAATGATGATGAGATCAGAACATTTATTAAGCTGCTAAAGAAATACTTGAACTTTTCACTTGTGTTTCACTGTTCTCCAGTAACTTTCAGTGGCAGGTTTGAATATGAACTGTGTAGGTGACAGCTGCAGCAACATTATAAATGGCTTGTATCATCACCTCCTTCTGTAGCTACAGGTCAGGAGTGAGTGAATGGATAACAGCATTATGCCTGTTCTGGATTAGCTGGTGTGAAAACAAGACTCCCTCAGAGTTTCTTTTAACTGCTCACATCTAGAAGCGGGTTAAAGCATACACCACCTATGTTTATATATTCTGTGTGTGTGTGTGTGTGTGTGTGTGTGTGTGTGTGTGTGTGTGTGTGTGTGTGTGTGTGTGTGTGTGTGTGTGTTTAGGAAGGTAAAAACAGCTAAGTCTATTTACTATTCTGGTTCATATGAACACATCACTACTTAGCTTATTTTGGCAAAAATAATTAATGTAGAGATTTACAGAAGAGCGATTAACCCACTAGCTGAAATATCTATGGTGGCTAGACTGTATATCCTAATGATTGTATGGGTAGCTACACCACTCAGAAAAATGAGGGGATATTTCATTATGGAGGATTTTATTTTAAACTATGCCCTAATTTTTGTGAGCAGTATATTTGTCCCAATTTTAAGATGCTATTCGTTTTTTTTTTTTGCTTTAGAAGGAAGGCTTTTTGAGATGCTTTTCACTTCTTTAAATAATTTTGCTGTAGATATGTGTCTGGAAGCTGGAGAATTGTTACTCAGAGCTGTTTTCCTGTATCAGTGCAATATAAATGATCACATGTCTTTCAAATATTAACCTTTCATTCAGTTTCTCAGTCTGGGCATGCACACAAACAAAGATATTTTAGGGCTGTCTTTGAGTAGCAGCAGAATCAAACATGGTTGCCAGGTCATCTTTTTGTAAGTGACTTTGTTCCTAATTTCTATAATTTTGCCAATTGCATGTTTTTGAGGATTGTTTTTGAAGCGTAGTTGATTATTTGGCTTTGCTCCCTGAGCCCTGATTTTCTCTCTCTTCAGTATTCCTGTGAGTTGTTCAACCTAGTTTAAATTAAAATACGCTTTTTTAACTGATCAAGGGTCATGGTCACTTTACTTTCCTGTTTTGTTCATGTTGTATTGAAAATCTGATTTTCTACAGTTATTGGATTATTAGGTGCACTCAGTACACCAATTGACGTGACACGTAACAGATCATTGGATTGTGGGAGGAGACAAAGTTACCCCGGAGAACACCCATGCAGACAAAGGGAAGACTCCATACAATCGGAACCTGTGGACAGGATTGGACCTAGGATCTCAACCGCTTGCACCACAATGTCACTTTTTAATCTTTTTTGTCACTATTTTTTGTTTGGATTTATTATGTGTCATGGCATGGCCATGTTAATAACAGACACACAAGGTTGCATCATGTCTTGGGCCTCAGGTCACTCCACCTAGGATCGAACCCAGGAAGTTTTTGCTGTGAAGCAATAATCCATAGTGGCTCAGTGGGTAGCACAACTAAAGGTCCTGAGTTCAATTACAGGGTGGAGCGGCCTGGGAAGTTTCTGTGTGGAGTCTGCTTCTCCAGATACTCCAGTTTCCTCCTAAATATAAGCGTGTTAGGTTAATTGGTGTCTCTAAAGCGGCCCTTAGTGTTTGTGCCCTATGATGGATTGGTGCCCCATATAGGGTTGTTCCTACCCTTGCATCCAGAGCTGCTGGGTGGGCACCGACTGGCCTGCGATCCCGTGTGGATTAAGCGGAAAATAATGAGTGGACTTTATTTTTGTGTATTTATTTATTGTATTTAGAATATATAGCATATATAGAATACGTATGTAAAAATACAATACCTTTATCTTTGTACAGCTCTACTAGTTTATATTTGGCCTTGAAACTGCATTTTTGCCTCAATATATGTTTTCACTATTCCTTTTACATAAACAGTCCACACAAAGGATATTCTGAGATGTGAGTCAAGTCAAGACAAAGGAAAGCACATTCAATGTCTTAATATTTTGAAATGCAATTTTATTACATTCACTTAAAGACTTAGCATATTTTCATAGAGTAGGTAAAAAACAATGCATAATTTATAACCACTTGCTTGGATATATAAAATGGTATTATGTATTGGTCTCAACATTTTCATAAATACACATGCCTGAACACATGCCTTACTGAACATTGATTATATTGTTTTACTGTAACATGTAACACATGATTTAAAACATTTCCCAGAAAGCTGTCTGAATTGGTATGTCAGGTGAATTCCAAACATAAGATCTGGAAGTCAGGGAGGATTTCAGTCCACTTGGCTAAGATTTGTGTCAGACAGTATTGCTCAACAAAACAAACATACAGCACATTTAGCCCATGTTTAACTTTACACATAGTAGCTTATTAAACACCTATACATAGTCACAAGTCCTAAAGTGATTTATTCATTTCCTTTGAGTACAGTAGGTGGTCTTAGTTATAAAGTAGACGATTATTACTTAAAATACCTGAATATATCACATAGAATACTCATAAATGCTTTAGTATACACAATTATCAGTATAAGGTCTGAAAGCAGCTCTCCTTGAAGACACACCATTATTCTCATGTACATACATTCTGATGATTACCGATTGCACAGATATCATCAGATAGTCTTGCTAATATTTCTTAGATGCAGGATAATGTATACGCAGTGTGAAAGTATGTACATACTGCAACCAACCTATTGATGAGACTGTCGTGGTTCCCTTCAACTACCTGACCATTATGTCCTAAGCTTTTTTGTTAACAAACATTAATGTATAAAATGTATGCATAATAATTAAATATTAAATATGTATAATTCAGCACAGGTTTAATAATACTGCTATATGTCATATTTTTGCAAACATTTCAGTCTTCGCTGGCCTTCAGTCAGAAAATCAGAGAGGATGGTAACTCCCTGTAAGTTCCTGTTTATTTCATGCTGGTGATACAAAACCAATGAGCCTTCCTCTGAGCTTGGCAGTTAGCGTGAAATGGACAGGCTTTAGTACTAACCCATATGAGCAGTCCATAGCAGGAGCTTGTGACGGGTTACTCTCGAAGGTGCACTGATGAAGAAGAATGGCTATGAACAAGAAGACCTCTGTCTTTGCAATCTGGTCACCAATGCATCTTCTTTTACCTGTGGAGAATATCATTACACTGTTGGTAAGGTCCTTGTCAAGTGCACCATTTTCATCCAGGAACCTCGAAGGATTGAAATTTTGTGGGTCCTGCCACTTGTGGGGGTCATGGTTGACAGACCACTGGTTGATAAACACTATGGTGTCTTTTGGAATGTGAAAGCCATCAATGGTGACGTCTGAGGTGGTGGAGTGGGGAATGGTGACTGGGACAAAGCTGGTGTAGCGCATAGTCTCAAAGATGAAGGCTTCCAGGTAAGCCAGCTTGACCTTGTCGTCCATCGAGGGCAGCCTGTCACGGCCCACCACTTTATCGATCTGCTCCTGGAGCTCTGTTTGCATTGCTGGGTACTTCACTAAGAGTAGCAGCATCCACTGCATGATCGTCGATACAGTGTCCTGTCCTGCTCCAATGAGATCGGTCACAGTTCCCTCGACAAAATCTTTAGTCAGCGTGCTATTTTTTCCATGCTCAATCTCATTGATGATGGCATCGCTCATGTCCCGAGTTACATCAGGATCAAAAGTGTTTCTGTGCTGTACTACTTTGTCTTTAACATAAGCATAGAACTCTTTATTGATAGTCTTGAAGTTCTGGTAGACGGTCCGCACTGGGTTTGGGAAAGACTGAAGCCAAGGCATGACATCCACCAAACTCCCAGCGCCAACTGTCTGACCAAACTTATCTACTCTACCCAGAAGTGTCCTGAACTCTGGGTCATCATGTCCGTACCGTTTCCCAAAGCAAAGAGCGCAAATGACATTAGCGGCAGCAATTTTAAATTCAGATGACGGATTGAAGTACTGCCTCTCAGCACTCAGTCTGAGAAATCTTTGCACCATAGTCATAGCTTCAGCCACCACATGCTGTTCGAACGCCTTCTTGGTCTGGCTGTTTGCTGATGAAAAAGCACGCAAGGTAGATTGAGCAATTTTTCGGTGCGCCTTCCATTGCTCACTGTAACTGCTAAATGTCATACTTTTGCCACCTGAGATCATTTGAAAAGAGATGAACTTTGGTCTTCCCGCAAACTCAGTGCTGTGTTGGATGAGAGCTTCCCGTATGGCTGTGTGTCCATTCAGCACCACTATGTCATTGCAGCCAAGTCGAATCTGGTAGACATTGCCATACTTCTTAGCCAGCTTAGAAAAAGTGATGTGTGGCATTTGGCCGAGCTGCATGGCATTGCCCACAAGTGGCCAAGCGAAAGGACCTGGCAACCTTTTCTTGTGAGCGAGGTTCCGGATCCACAGGCAGGCCTCCAGACAGAAGAGGAAGATAAAGGAGACCATGAGGGCTGGTTGAACCTGTCCACTCAACTCCTTTATCAGGCTGCTGCCTTTCATGCCAAACTCTCCATCTGATAATGCCATCCTTGGACGTTTCAGTGCAAATCTCCTTGGTTGATTTGAAGAGCGAATACAAGAAAGTATTCCCACAACAGTGGAATCTATTCAGCTAAGTGAAAAAAAAAAAGTTTTGAAAGTTCAGAGCATTTTTGTTTCAATATCCAGAGATGACATCATGACTCGCAGACACTGCAAATCCTTCTAGTAACTGAGAGTCAGTCTAGTCTAGCTCAAAAGAGTTCTCCTCGCGTCTTTTATATATGTTTGCAGCTCAGGGGCCGGGCTCGAACTGATTCTCTTTACTCCTCCCATAGACATAAGGCCTGCAGAGCAGCTTTGTGTGCACACACAAAGGGGCAGACCAGACTGGCTGAACAGTTAAGTGATGCTCACGGAGAACCGCGACGGAATGTTTAAATGTGTTTTGTTTGTCTTTGTTATTTTTCATTCTATTGTCTGGCGGGTTGTTGCGCATACGCACGTGAGGAAATTGTCCATGCGCACATGGTTTGATTCAACGCATCCCTGCATCCCTTATTTTTAGCGGCATATCGCCAGCGATCTAATAAAGCTCGTCTTATACTGGTAACAAGATGCTATGTATTATCAGTATCATTTTTCATTTTTACTTAATGACGGCGCAGATAGCTCTGTCTCGTATCGTGGCTGAGAAAAAGCTCTAGCTCTAAAAAAAACACGATAATTTCCACACCAAATGCCGTGTGCCGTGTTCTGCGTTTGAAACATCACACCATTAGTCATTTTTCATAGAGCTTAATGATTATGTCAGCTTTGTGTCTGCATTTCAGCAGCCTACACTGTGTATAAGGACTTTAATTCTATATGTAAAGAAGATTTGTTCGGGTTATTATTATGGATTAACAGGTGTCAGGACTGAGTGTAATATTGTCTTTTAAAAAATAAATTAACATAAGCAGCAGCCCAGTTGTATACATTTTGTGTAATTTATTATACATCAAAATATTTAATATACATATGCCATATTTCCAGATGTTTTAATATAGCGTATATATGTCGCTCTGGTGTCCTGAGTAACCCAAGAACTGTATGTATGCACATATTTACTTCAAATGTATAATACTGGGATACTTTGGCTCAGTAATTAATACAATACATATTTTCATTTATTTTGACACAAGTAGCCTACTGCCTTAATATGGTCTACAGTATAATATACCTTCTGCAAGAACAACTGACATTTTTAACTTCATACTCTGACTAGATTTGTTTCTGTAGATATAACTACTCTCACCTGTATTTTGTGTTCTGTTAAAGGAATGCTTTTGAGTCAGGTAGACCATACAGTATCTGTCTGGACACTTGTGCATGGCCCATATTGCAAAATGTAATTTATTCCTTGCGTAAATCTATTAACCTTTCCTGGGGTCCTGAGGCAAGACATTTCATTTCTAAGAGCCAGTAACAAAATGACAGCACTGGATTATTTGAGAATGAGTCAGTGATTTTAGAGGGATAAAGTCATCTAAGGATTTTAGATATTACTCCCTTTTAAAACCCTTTTACAAGTTGCGTAAAACATGAATAAAAACAGAATATGATGATTTGCAAATATTTGTAACCCTTATTCAATTGAATACACTACAAAGACAAAACGTCTTTGTGTTTAAACTGATAAAAATTGTGTTTTGCAAATATTCACTCATTTGGAATTTAATGCCTGTACCACGTTCCAAGAGAGTTGGGACAGGGGGCAACAAAAGACGTAAAAGACACCTGTTTGGAACATTCCACAGGTGAGTGTCATGATTGGGTGTAAAGGGAGCATCCCCGAAAGGCTCAGTCATACACAAGCAAGGATAGGGTGAGGTGGTCTGGAAAAATCTCTGCAAGAAAGCGACAAGTCCGAAAACCAACATTGGATGCCTGTGACCTTCAATCTCTCAGGTAGCAGTGCATTAAAAAGAGACATCATTCTGTAACAAATATTAACACGTGGGCTCAGAAACACTTCAGAAAACCACTGTCTGTGAACACAGTTCATCGCTTCATCTATAAGTCACCCATATATATATATATAAAGCCATATATCAACAACACCACCCACAAACGGTGGCAGCTTCTTGGGGCCTGAGCTCATCTGAGTATGACAAGTCCAAATTTCTATTTTTTTGTTCTCCGGGCCAAAGAGGAAAAGGACTGTCCTGATTATTTTCAGCGCTAATTTCAAAAGCCAGCATCTCTGATGGTTTGAGAGTGTGTTAGTGCCCATGTCATGGGTAACTTGCACATCTGGGAAGGCACCATTATGCAACATATGCTGCTTTTTCAGGGACGCTCCTGGTCATCTCAGCAAGATAATACCAAGCCACATTCTGCACATGTTACAAACGTAAAAGCCTCTGTTGTTTCAAGCTATGCTGTGAACCAAGGAATGTTAATTTAAAGCTCGTTTGAAACTTGCTTTTTGAGTGGATCGTTTTTACACCTGCTCATGCTGCTTGTTTTTTGCTTTGGCTCACAGTAGTTTGCAGTTTTCTCATGTCACGCGACTGCTGCATTCACTTTACTGTTTCCCTGTCCACATTAAATTTACAACCCCGATGCTCAGCTACAGAGCCAGATATGGAAAAGCATCATTTTACTTAAAGGCTTAAATCCAACCATGTCTGTACATGAGTGCCTCAGAGACACGAGCTTGGCCTGACTAGATCCTCCATGTAAAATGAAGGAACACAGGCATCAATACTCTTGTCAGTCCTGGTACCCAGGTGGTGGAATGAACTTCCCCTGAATGTCCAAATGGCTGAGTCTCTTGCTCTCTTCAAGCGGCTTTTTAAAACCTCTTGCTTATGTATTTGTTGATATTTTTCTACATTTGGTCTACTAGGCACTTTTCTAAGTCAGTCTGGATAGGGGTGTCTGCTAAATGCTGTAAATGTAAGATGTAAATATCATCGTGCTTACTTGAGATCAGGTGCCAGCCTCTGCCCATTCTGACCCTAAGTATTAATTTTGGCCATCCATTGGAAAATAAAAGCTGGTTTTATATAGTTTATGTGTATTCCTTGGTGAGGCTCTAAACTAAGATAAATATTGCTGTTCTTTTCTTAGTTTAGACCCTAAACAAAAGCAGCACCAAAAAACAGGCAAGAGCATACCCTGGATTGAAGTTCAGTCCTATTGCAGGGCTGTGTAGAGGCTGCTGTTGCAGCACCGAGGGTAATCCCTTGACTGGCCTTTACTCATTCATACACAGACAAACATGTCTGTATTTAATATCCAATCAGACAGGACTGCTGGGACCTCACAACAGTGGGCTACAGATTTACACCGCTTTACCACCCACAATGTATTATGTGTATGACGAGTAATTGGCAGCTATGATTTTAGTTTCAGTATCAACAGGAGTTGTATTTCTTATTCAAAGCTGAGAATTAAAAGCAAATACATATAAAATTATAGCTCAGCTTCAGGAGGAATAGGAGGACTAGAATCAAAAATGTCAGAAGTGACCATGTGCTGTGTTATACATTCTGTATATTCAAACTGCCATTATATTAATATACATTTTTGTTTGTATATAAACATTAAATAATTATCATATTTTTCAAAAGTTTAAAAGGGGCAGTACGGTGGCTTGGTGGGTAGCACTGCTGCCTCACAGCAAGAAGGTTCCGGGTTCAATCCCAGAGTGGAACGGCCTGGATCCCTTCTGTGTGGAGTCTGCATGTCCTCCTCGTGTCTGTGTGGGTTTACTCCAGGTACTCCGGTTTCCTCCCACAGTCCAAAGGCATGCGTGTTAGGTTAAGTGATTATTCAAAATTGCCATTGACGTGTGTGTGTGTGTGTGTGTGTGTGTGTGTGTGTGTGTGTGTGTGTGTGTGTGTATATGACTATTCTTGAGAAGAACACAAGATAGCCTTGTGTGTGTCGGTGGGATGGCCACTGATGACGATAGCGATGTTAAGGAAGCCAAATGAAAAAAGGCAAAAAGGGGTTTTGAACAATAAATACATTAATGTGTATAAAATGTTCTGAAAATGTGTTCTGCTTAGTCCTGTAGCAGGTTTCTACAAGGGGAAACCACAGTTTGAAAACCACTTAGTGATAAACAATAGAAATGTTGAGCATGTATGTCAACCAGTTTCATAGAACAGTGATGTATGTGATTTCTATTTGTCTACAGGTTTGCATTTGTTAAATGGTAGTATGTGACTGTCCATTGTCATATATAACCCAGTTAAAAGATTTTTTTTAAGAGAATTGCAAAGTTTTTGGGATACATTTGAGGTTTAGGGCTTAGGGAAAACAGAACAGAGGAAATGCTTCATTGCATAGCTTACCTTTAAGTGTCAAGTTGAACATCAAGCATGTTATACTGGGATGTGTTGTCAAACTGATCTGGCTCAGAGTGCTGGAATGTTTCCATAATGGTAGACATTCATCAGCCAGAGTAATAGATGACTTTTAAAAATATAATCTGCACACTGTGATTACACAAGAAAGCAACATAAACAAAGACTTATAGGATACAAGGAAGGTAAAGGATGTATTAATTAAGGCGTGATATGTTGGAGCAGCAGTTACAACTGTCCCCTCACCCCCTCCCCTGACATGTCTGCTGCCTATGTGGTGTTTGCATATCCCCCCCCCACTAGTTTTATGTTTTATGAACAGAAAAATGCTAAAACGGCTTACAGTAACTGCTGTGCTGTGACGTGCTAAGCAGTTTCCAGAATCTCAGTGTGTTCACATATTACTGGATGGATGACGGATGGATGATCAGTTATCCCTGATAATATAATGCCAACTTAGCTTGTGTCTAAACTTTTTTTGGTAATAATTATAACAAATCAGCAGAGGGCTGTTTATCAATAGCAAATATTAATATTAATAAACCAGGTTATCTAAAATATACATATTTGCAGTTTTTATTAATAAAACATTTAATCACCTAGCGGGCAGCACATTGGTGCAATTGGTTGGCAGTGTCACCTAACAGCTCCAGAGATCCTTGGTTGAAATCCTGGTCCAGACTGAAGGTAATATTTGTATGTTCTCTTGATGTCTGCCTGGCTCCTGCATTCCCAAGATAATCATTAGGTCAACTGATCTCTCCAAAGTGTCACTGTGTGCTAATACTCTAATGTAGTATAAGACAACTCACATGCAACTCACACGTTGTACACATTGCCTCTCAAGTTGCCATCAGGGTTAATCGGATCCAGACCTGCAGTGGCTGCATGCACATATGCATGTATGTTTATGTCTTCCATGTGGCTGCCGTCTTTGTCTCTGATTATCCTATGTGGCGTAGTTGTGAAAAGCTGGCTCTAACCCCAGTCTTACTATTCTGAGGGAGCTTGTGGACTGTCAAAACCCTTGATATGAGCAAACAGGTCATATAGTGGACATGGCGCTTCATTGGATTTGAATTTTATTTACTAGTTTCGTTTCAATTTCTAATTAAGCTACTGTTTTTTTTAAAAAAGCTGATCAGATTGTAGTTATACTGCAGTTTTGAGTAAATGGTAAGCTATTTTATGGCATCCTAGATCTAACTGCTAGCTTAACTATAAAGTAGTGTTACAAAGGATGTTTTGCACTGTAGTCTGTATTTGCAGAAAATAATGAGTAAAGTCATCCTGTTTAGTTACAGATTAGTCGTTAGTCATTTGTATTGACTATAACTTCCTAGATTCCACTATGTGAATCTCTTTGAACATTCATATATTTTAAGGTAGCAATGAAACCTAAAAACTTTTTTCTCAAGATGTGAATTATTACTTTATTAGTTCATTGTAAATGCTGGCATGCTGACACTGTATTATTACCTCTAATACATTTTCTTCTTATTATTATTACTCTGAGCGATACGATGGCTCGCTGGGTAGCACCACTGCCTCACAGCAAGAAGGTCCTGGGTTCAGTCAAAGGGTGGAGTAGTACTCCCTGTGTCTGAGTGGGTTTACTCCAGGCACTTTGGCTTCCTCCTGTCCACAGACATGCATGTTAGGTAAATTGTTGTCTCTAAAGTGACAGAATTTATTTTCTATTGAGAAAGGTTGTTTTTTGTCAGAGGTTTTGCACACTGTGTCTGGTCTGGCACAAACAAAAAGGCAGTAGTTCAACACTGAGACCAAAAACTCATTCGTTCATTCTTGTGAAACATAAGGGTGCACACCAACATGTGCTGGATGCAGTCACACAACCACACAAGACTCAAGACTCAAAACCCCTAGATGAGGTGTTAACCCTGTGGTGAAATTTCTGAGGCAAAATCAAATCGCAATCCTTCATGAGAAATGGGTTATGAACTGAACTAGCTCAGTGATTGTGATTTCTGGTCTCAGCACTCTTTTGATTTGTGGGAGGGCAGCGCTAGGACATCCCTCCTATTGCACAAGGGTGGAAGGTTTCTGATCCCAGATGTATATCTTCCATATATATCCATTCCATTAATTAGTAGTGAAATAGTATTTAAAAACTTTTGCCTTGATTCTGCACTTGGTGCACTTGTGACAGTCCCCATTGCTGAGTCCTAATGCTCAACAGTTGGCAAGATGGTATTTTCTTGAAATGCTTCTCCTTTTTTTCTCCAAACACACCGATTGTATGCGATATACAGGTATATGCAGAATACTCATTGCAAAAGTCACAGCTGACTAACTAAGCTCCAAAAGCTCCTCTGGCATAAGTATTCAATAACTGTGCACCGGAAGCTTCATGACATGGGTTTCCATGGCTGGGCAGCTGCATGCAAGCCTTACATCTTAGAGTACAATGAAAAGTATCAGATCTAGTGGTGAAAAGCTCATCACTACTGATCTCTGGAGTAGCAAAAATGTGTTGTGAATGTGGAGTGATGAATGATACTTCTTGGTTTGGCAGTATGAGTTTGGAGAATCCAATGGGTAATGTTACCTGTCTGACTGTATCATGTAAAGTTTGGTGGAAGAGGAATGATGCTATGGGTTTGTATTTCAGGACTTGGCCTAGGCCCCTTAGTTCCAGTTGAGGGAACTCTTTATGTTTCAACATACCAAGCCATATTAGACAACTGCTTACAACTTTATGGGAACTGTTTGTTGAAGATCTTTTTTTCTGTTCCAGCATGACTGTGCCCTAGTGCATAAAGTAAATCCATAAAGTCATGATTGGGTAAGTTTGGTGTAGAAGAACTTGACCCACACAGAGCCCTTAAACCCATCAAACACACTTGTAATGAGAATGGACATTGTGATCATGGCCCTCTCATCAAACATCAGTGTCTGACAGCAGAATTGCTGTTCTGGATGATTAGGCAAAAATCTTGTAGAAAGCCTCCCCAGAAGTGCGGAAGTTTTTAAGGGAGGGCCAGTTCTATATTAATGCCTATGGATTTAGAATGAGATACCATAAAAGCTCCTGTAAGTACTGAATTAAATATTGGACATTTTCAGTGGTCCCTGAAAAAAAGACTGCTGTTTGTGGGTCAGTAGTTAGTGCTTTCGTGACATATACTAAAGTGCCTCTCCATGTTGTCTTCTTCACAATCACTGTTAAAATGGTATGGTTTCTTTGATTTTCTGCCATATTTTTCTGAAAAAAATGATATCTCGCTTACTATCGTAGCTGTGCCCGCTGGCTTGTCCTAGCAAAGATTGAGACGGTATTCAGTATTGACATTTTTAAATCTACACAAATGCAAATGTTATTGAATGACATAAAAATTTTAGACAGAACTCCAATGTGCTATTTTTAGAAATGCCCTGCAGGCAACTCACATTGCCTGGTCACAGTGGGCACAGTGTTGGCTACCCCTGTACTAAATATATCTATGTATCTCAACTATGTGCTAAATGTATATGTAATATGTAACTGTACATGGAGGTGAGGGGCTGTTTTCTGCGATTAAAATAAAGACTAAATATTTATATATAAATACTGTTAAGGACAGCGTTCAGTTCAGTTCTTAATCTTATCTTATCTTAATCTTAATTGATGGCAACCTATTCTTGCCTAAGTAGTGCTTGGAGTTGATCACAGTTTTTGTTATTTTTTTTGTCCACCCTGTTTTTTGAGGATTGAGGGATTGAGGGCTGGGGAGTTTTTGTGGCCATAATTTCAATGTTTTGCTCACCAAGCCACATATTACTTTTGCCTCGTGACATGGTGCTCATCATAGGGTAATAAACAATGTTAATCTCCAAACTGCTTCTGGATTGGTTGGAGAAGTTTCTTTTGGAGGATGTTTTGATAATTATTCAATTCAATGTAAGATACAAATAAGATATTTCAGATCCACAGAATTATGTCCTCAGAGGCTTGAAGTGGCAGAGGATATAGTAAACTATGGAAGCGCCTATACCTGATTAAGGATTAACATTCAAATGAAAACTTGAAAAACATGCTTAATATTATACTCTATAATCTTAATAGCCTTACATATCCCAAAATATAGTTAAATGTCCATAACATATCAGTTTATCCTCTGAATCCCTACTATTTATTAAAACTTCCTACTATGAAATCTGAAAAATATCTTAAGCGTGCCTTTGAAATGCACTTTTTTGATGGAGTAATTAAGGGGTTGAGTACTATGTTAAACAACTTAAGGATTTCTTAAATCATAATTGGATTACTTCAGAAAAAAATTTATTTATTAAAAGAAAAAAAATATTTAAAGAAAGTTTATTTTAAGTGTTCTATTAAAGTGTCTAATGCAAACACAACATATATTAATATTTATATATGCTTTACATATATTTATATATCTATATGTACATATATTATGGCAGAGTTTAGTTGTAGACTAGACGGAGAGAGAGAGAGAGTGAGATGTATATTTTACTGTATACTGTATATGTTTGACAATGTGTTCTTTTTTCATTGTACACGTTCTTTTATATTTTGCCCATATGGGCTCATTTCTTATTCACAGCAATACACGCGATGTAATCTCATAGCCTTCTGCAATCAACGTCGATGAAACGTGGCTAAGCCGCACATCACAGCAGTATTCGAAATGCAGACAATCATCCTATGTGCATGTCAAAACTTCAGGGTGTAAATTTCTTCAGTGGTGATTTCTCCATGTGTTTTGAACCACATGTTTACTTGGCTTCTTCAATGGGTGTGCGTGACACTTGAGAATGGAGCAGTAGTGCAGTGCAGCAGTGCATGCATTATGTGTGCTGCTTGTTTTGGCATCCCTAAGAGCTGTTCTCGCGTGAGGGGATGAGCTTGCGTGCCATGGCCACTTATAGCGTGTGCAGCTCCCGGTCACTGGGCCCCGACATCCCCGGGGAGTTGGCGGGGGGGTAGATTCAACAGATTAAAATGGGACAGTTAGAAACCAAGAGAGGGAGAAAAAAAACTACCCATAGAAATGGCTTCCAGATGGCCCTGATTTCTTCAGCTTTACTCATCTCAGTAGCTGCTGACAGACCAGTCTGAGTACGCCTGTCCTGACTGGGTATTAGGTGCAGGAACCAATAGTTCACAGTCATTTTAATCCAAGGGTTCCCAAATGTTTTGCAAAAAAGGCCAGACTTTACTACATTTAAATAAGTAAAACAGTCACGGTTTGGCAAAACAATAATTAAACATGGGCAGCACAAAAGCGCAAGTGATTACCGTTGTCACCTCACAGCCCCGGACTCTGCCTATGTTCAGTTTGCATGTTCTGACATATCCTGTGTCTGTGTGGATTGGTAAGACTTGTTTGGAGTATATGCTCCAAAATATCAGTAATTATATACATAAATATATGAATATAGACATAGATAGATAGATAGATAGATAGATAGATAGATAGATAGATAGATAGATAGATAGATAGATAGACAGATACTTTATTAATCCCAGAGGGAAATTCTTGGCATATATTTTAATATATGCCATAAAATATAAAATATATTTTAATTGGTTCATGTTTGATTGTAAGGTTTGTTTTGGATCATTTTCTTGATTTAATTTCAACGTCTTATTATCTTCAGTTTTTTCCCTAACTATGGAAAACTAACTTTCAGGATTTATTTATATTCAGTAAAATCTATTTCTTTCTATCTGTATTATATTTCCAGTGCCACTGGCTGCCAAACAACCCAGAGTATAATAGAACCACCCCTATGCTTAAGTTATTCAGTTGATTTTATAGCGTCTCTTCAGCTCTGAGTTGAATACTTCTGATATTGGCTATTGCATGCAAACAATTGTAAGCAGATCAAATAGCATACACTAAAGTACTGAGCAATGTAATGCCCTATGCAAATGCCCCAAAATAAGATGCTGTTTTTGTTTATTTATAACTCGTCAACTAATCACTATGGCACTACACATCTAGGTTATATTAGCCCAATGGAGTAGCCTTTAATTGAACAAAAATGTAGTTTATTTCTGGCAACTGATTAATATATTCACATAAATGTATTCAGGACACAGGTAGTTTTTTACAACTCTTGTTGAATTAATTAATTAATTAACTAATTAATTTAAATGACTAGTTCAGGGTTAGCAAAACAGAGCAAACAGTTCTGCAAATTATAATGCATGGATTTTAGAAGATAAAACAAAACGTGACATAATTAGAAATGAGAAAATGTTCTGTGTTTAAAAATGTGTTTAAGTTTATATACATGTAGTCATTTAGTCATGTTCTTATTTAAAAATACTTACAACTAATCTAATCTTACAGTCCAAACAATTGGGAGTTAAGGGTCTTGTTAAAGGAGCCAACAGTTATCACTTGGACGAAGTGGGATATGAACAATGGACCTTCTGGTTCTTATTTCAAAACCATTTTATTTCATTTCGAATTTTATGCACCTACAAAATATATAATAAATATATAACCATATTATATTAGTATTTTTTTAATAACAAGTACTTACTCTTCTTGTAATGATATTTGTATTGATCTTGTAATTTTGCACTATAAAAGTGAGAATCAATCCCTAATTTGTCTTGTTTACTAAGGCTTTTTAGTACATGAAAAATCTGAAATTGTACGTGGTTAAAAAAATCTTACTAATCCTCTAAAATAAATTAAGTATTTAATTCCCTCGTACATTTGTGAAGTGTTTTATTAACATGAAACTGAAAACTGGATGATTACAATGTTTAATAAATCAAATGTTATTTAATATTATGATATTAAGTCACCGCTTGAGAACAGTAAGAGATTTCATTTCACCACCTGGGCGGCAGAGAAGAGTCTTGATGCCTGTCTTCCTTTCATTTTACACGAAGGATCTAATTGAGCCAAGTTCGTGTCTCTGAGGCTATGAGGTACAGACTGCGGAGACTGATGTATGGGCTTGCCCTGAAAGTGAATACTCAAACTCTTAATATGGAGCTGTGCAGCATCCTTAAGGAATCAGAGGAGGAAGCTTGAACCCTGCTCTCACTCAATCCAAGCATTAATCATCCTCAACTGTCCACCCACCTCACACCACAAAAACATGTGTTCTCACTGTAGACTGCCAGTATTCTTCATGCTCTGCTCTACATATGTTCTGTGTATTACATATAATACTTAGTACCCCCATTTATTTGTGTATTACACTGAGGTAATTGTTATGCTGAATTAAAAATGGCTACTAATTAATATAAAAAGCAGACATGAACGTCCAGATTTATTTTGTCCTTGCAAACCGGATTTGAATTCTAGTTTATTGTAGAAAATGTTTCCATTCCAGTTGTATGCAATGTGTATTTGTGCATTCCATTCTCAAGATCACACATACAGAAATAACTAGTTCACTATGATTTTCACTTTGTTCCTAGAAACTACTGAAATAATAAGACTACGTAAGTTTTATGCTTGTTTTTTCCTACTCAGACTTAAGTGGGCTCAGAGTGCAAGCATATTCATGCCCTAGGTGGTACAGCAGTCCATAGCAAAGCCAGCAGAAGTTGCTCTTGCTGCTTTAAAGGATGATCACCCAACCAGCCTCTCATGCCTCAAACATCCCAGTCTTGCCTGTGTGTGATTTCAACTCAATCTCTATCAAGTTTGATATCAAATAACAGATTCAGAGACAGACAGCAAGACAGACAGATGGAGAGACAGGCAGCTTTGTTGACAATTTTCAGTCTTTTAAACCTGTTAAATGATATTGGTGAGTCTTCTGAAACAGTACTACAAACATACTATGATGTGACAGAATATGCTCCACTGTTTTTACAACATTTGCTCCTATTTGTTTGCTTTTCTCAAATTGCCAGAAAAATGTATTTTGTTTAGTTTAAATGCTCAGTTATCTTGTATCTGTCTTCATATTTCATACATTTAGCTGAAACACAATTAGACAGATGGTTTCAGTCTTTCACATCCAGAATCTTCATTATGGTCTCCTGTGAAATTAACTAAATCAGCGAGCTTGGATACTGTAATGACTGTGGTCTGGAAACAGCACCAAACAGACTGCCAAAATATAATGCAATTAGAAGCCAAATCTGTGAGCTAAATGCAGTTTGTCTAGCACAACTGTACAGTCATTTCCAAGCACATGAAAACATGGTTCCGTATCATATTTTACAAATTAAAATATATGGTCAGTCCCAGTTATCAAATTGCTTAGCACAAATGCAGTATGTAGCAAATCTAGACAAACGTCAAACTAACATGCAAATCAAGCATTGGAAAAATACAAAGCTGTATTTTTTTCTTTTAATTAACTGATGCTATTTCATACAGACTATCATGGGTGCTGAACAAATTCATCACTGGTAACTCTGCACTGTACAGGCAAGTGTGTGCACACCCAAAACATGACTTTAAACATATGAGTAGTAGCATGAAATTTCCAAAAATTTGGAAGAATGACTAAGAGGTCAGCTTCTGATGTTAGACAGTATGCCCTGATACACTGTTGGCATTCCAGTGCAAAGTAAGTAGGTTATCAATCAAGGTTGGCAAATTAATTCTCTGGAGAGTTTGTTTAACAACAGCAGGGCAGAAGGTTGATGAACAGACTTTTTGAAAATGGAAACCTATAACTGCACCATAATGAGTAGCTGGGGTATTCAGTACAACCTGTTCTTTCACCACTTCAAGTCCATTTTATATTAATATGTTGCAAACGAGTATTGCTGAAATAGCAAAGCTCGATAGTTCGAAGGGGTGTCCATGAACTTTTATCTATATGGTGCCCTTACCCATGACTTAGTGTATTTCATACTTTGCAAGCAATGCTTTATGCAGGTCAATATAAAAATGGATGCAGTCAGTGTTTTATCAATGAAAGGAAGTAATCAGCATATTGTCAGATCATGGGTTTTGTTAGATCGGGCGGGGGGGGGGGGGGTGTAGCTATATAGTTGCTATAATATCAGCACAGAAATAAAGAAAATATGTTTGAATATCGGTTTTAAACAGTATAATGAAAATAAGAACTTATTGGTCTGCTAGTGAAATTTGCATTATGCTAACAGAGGACCAATTGATTATTGATGAATGTAAGGCTATCCTACTGAAAAAGATAATTAAATCATTTTAATTAAACACTGCAGTATGAACGGCAGACATAAATGGATGACTTTCATCATGACTCATAGTAATGTTATACATTGTAATATTATTCTACTTGTAGACGGATATACAATACTTTTTTGTAAAACCAGCAGTTCCAGTTAGGTGAGAGGGACTACACAGTTTCAATAACTGGTATCACTGGTGGTATATGAAGAAGCACGAGGTGGTATGCCAGATGACATCCAAAAATGTACATAACTTTACTGCTCACAAAAAGTAGGGGATATCCCAAAATGAATAATGATAATTGTAATGATAATGATAATTTTTGTGAGCAGTGTATTTCATAAAAAAGGAATTATTGATTATTAAAAGGGAAGATCTTCATGTATAAATTACATATTAGTTTTATTCATGATATTGTTTTAATAAAATTATTTTGTGTTTAAAATATATCACATGGCCTACATAGACACCTGTAGTTCATTATATCTGGGTCATTCTAACTGCTTTCAAAAATTTGAATTTTACAAGACATTATGGATAAGTCCATATTGTATTTCCCACAAATAATAATAAAAAATAAATGCCTTGATTAAATTTACTTTTATCTTGGGGATGAAGGTTGCAGATCCCAGGAACGATAAGCCCAAACTGGTAAATAAAACACACAAGTTGAATGCATTGATGATAAAATGATTTAATTGTTTGCCCTTGTATCAGCCGATAGTAATTTAGATAAAGGCAGCACAACACTACAAAGCACTACAAGATGGTGTGATGAAGATTAACCACAGTGGAAGAATCAAAAATACAGTGAGTTGTGTGCTCTGAAATTCTCAGCAATTAGAAACTAACACATATAAGAAGATGTGAGCACTAAATATGCACATCTGAAGGATGAATAGGCGTACTGTGTAGGTGTAGACTGTGTAAGTGTGTGTGGTGCATTCTGTGATGAGACTCATAAGTGTTACTTGAAGGTTGTGGTTTGATAATGGGTGGTACATAGTCTAAAAAGTTTGAGAACCACTACAATAAAGCATTCATATCAAGCAATGCATTTCATAAACAAAAAAAAACATGTTAGTAAAGACAGGAAAATAAAATGAATTGAAATAGATCTAGAAATAGCTTTTTCATAATAAAAGTTATTTGATGTATTTACTGGAGTATTTAAGTGAAGCTTTATTCTGCTCACAAAATTTGATTCAAAACGTTATTACAACTGGCACTGCTAGTTTTGGTTTATTCATTTTAGTTGAGGTTTTACCAACAGCCCTTTGGTCGCTGGCTGGGGATGCAGTGGTGTTTGATTTGTGAATATTTAAATGTGTGAAATTAAATAAAACTTTCAAAATTCATTTTCTGCTGTCAGTTGTCATTCTGTTCTAAAATTCAGTCATCCAGGTTATTCTACATGAATGTAGCTCCAGTCCAGATGTGCATTCAATCATAGCTGTCTCTATTCTATTCTATTCTATTCTATTCTATTTGATTCGATTCTATTCTATTCTATTTCAGTAATGCAGTTAGGAACTGTTACTGCAGCAACATTGATTGACTGCAGCAACTTTGTTTGATCTGTACCTCTTGTTAGCAGATCGGTGGCAGTTAAATCTTATAAAATCTGTGCATAATACAAACTTTGAATTACCTGTCTCTTCAAATAAATTTGCTCCTATGAGGCAGTTTCTCCACATAACTTTTCATGTTATGCTAGTTTCAAAATGCATGCTTTTTTGGGTCATTTTCCAAATCCCTAGAAGGCTTACCTCTAGACTCCCTTAGTTAACATTTAGCCCCCAGTACATAAATCTCTAGTGATGCCCCTGTGACAGAGTATATTGTTCGGTAATTCACACTTTGCCTCTGAATGCCCTGATTTAGTTAGAACTGGGCATGTACTTTATATGTTTACTACACCTTAGTTCTGCATAATTAAATTTTCTATAAATGGACATTTTTCTGATGGCCTTTGGTTAGCCACAGAACTTCCCATAACAAGAAACATATGCAAAAAATTACAGATATTTTAAAAGGAGACCTTTTGCACAGTTTGTAATGTTTTCTAAGCATTGGAGGGTTTTAGCCTAACAAATTAAGCAATATAATTCATCTACAATTTAGTTTCAATGTCTTAACTTTAATGTGTTAGTTAAAACAACTGATTAATTGCATAACAGAGCATGGTGTGATGTTGAACGCCTTGAACACTTTCAGTTGCTCCTTGTATGCTGGACTATACATTCCTTGCAATCAACTGGTTGTACACAAAGTTTAATTAAATCAACAAATTATTTCATTAATTATTATGTACCAGCTGAAATGCAAAGCTGTTAGCATCAGCAAATGCTACATTTCATACTATAGTCTGGTTATTTGTTGATAGAAGATTACCTTTAATACTCAGATGACCTTTTTGTACATACTTTGATATTTAAAGAAAAACATTTTACAAGCAAATACATTAAATATGTTTTGTTAGCAATCAGTAGCCTTTTCATATATACACCTACAAATCACTTTATTAGGTACGGCTCTTTGTTTCGACACTAATAGTCCATTTTATCAGTTTCCTTTACCACGTAGATGCACATTGTGGTTCTATAACTACACACTGCAGTCCATCTGTTTCTCTAAATACTTTGTAAGTCTGTTATTGTTATTATTATGGTAAGATTGTTATTCAAATGCTGGGAGTTTGTTCATCAATGATAAATTCTCCATATCAAACTAAAAAGCATATATGCTGCTAGATAGTTTAATACAAAAAAGAAGCAATTTTGGCTGCACTCCAGATATGTGTTACTCAAACCCAGAATGATTAACCTTGTCAACACAACTGCCATTTGCACATAGGAACGGACACAAATCTGAAATAAGGTTTCACATTTATTTATGTATTTTATTTTATGTATTTACTTGCTTTTCAGTATTGTCAAATATTATTTGGTTCTGAAGTTCACATTACATATTTACATTGCAACACAACTTTTCACTCACATTTTTATGCAGATTTTGTCACGATGAACATCTGAGTACAATCTTCTGGCTATTCAAATAGGCATTCTGCCTATGCAGTTTTTACTGTACATTCCAGCATTACTGGGATCTGATGGGACTTGGTGTTGCACAGAAACTGATGAACAATTGGTCATCATATACATTTTTATGAATTACAGTTACTGGTGTCACCACTTACTTAAAGCTAGCCACTAATGGCCCAACCTCTCACCCTCTTTCTGAGAAGCCACCTGGCTATTCCATACCACACTTCTGTCTGTAGTATCTGTTATTTAATGCAAAATACCCCAAATCATATTTCTAGCGTTCTGCATATTAGTAGCCGTGTGCAGTATACATTCAGTGCAGTATACCAAATTGAGCATAGACCACATGTGCTTTTGAGGAGCCTGGGGCCAGCTGGAACAGCTCCTGCTGTGTTTGCGTGACTGGGTCCTTCCCTTCTGTCACCTCCTGGTCTGCTCCTGCTGAACTCGCCTCTGACCCCAACACTGCCCCCGTTAAGCAGCATTCTGCTGGTTTATTTGTTCTGGCTCACTGCCCACTTGTGGGATGCATTTTGAACTGGTCACCACATTGGGAGTATTTCAAAGCCTGGAACTGGAAGTGAACATTATTAGTCTCAACACTTCTCAAAAGTATTGAACAAGAGGGCTGCTAAACTGTACCTAATAAATACCCTAAAAGTGGACTAGGAAATTTAAAAAATATCTTTTCTTTTCTTTATAGTATAGAATAGTTTCCAGCACTATAGTATTTCCTTATAGTATAAAGAGTTTAGGCTTTGAACTCTAGGTACTGTTTGTTTGGAAAGCCACGTCGATGTAGGTTTTCTTCATGTAATAAGGTTTTACATAGAGTAACAAACTTACAACATTTTAAGTATTTTAAATAACACTGGCTTTTTATTATTGAAAATAATTTCAAAAAGGTTCATCAAATGTTCATCTATCTGGCTAGAGCAAAGCTCTGACATATCCAGACTTGACATGCTGGGGTTTTGTTTTGGTGCAAAACAAATATTACCTAAATGAAGCCTCACTCTGTCTCTGCTTGACATACTGACAAGAGTGATGTGGCACTATCAGAAATCAAAAAGATTGTGCCAAAGCCATATATGACATGTGCTTCGATGAGAGAGTACTGAAATGACCCATATTGACTGCTTTTAACCTGTTTTGTTTTTATCGTTCTGCTTAAACAGAAGTACATATTTAAATAAAACGATTTTATGCAAAGACAAATTTTTTAAATAATAGATTTTCACTTTCAAAGAAGAGTAGATTGGCCCACTCAGCTAAATTCAATACAGTTTGGTAAACAGATCACAGTCACATATGTCATGAAAAAATGTATCCAAAGAAAGATCTATTTTTCTTAAAACACAATTTTTTAATCCAATGGATTTTATGTATTAGTTTTTTATAAACTAATAGTTCATAGTTTCATCCTTATGTACAGTATATACTAGCTCTTTCATTCCTGCTAAGATACAGACTAATATTAACATTGTATTTTGTGTGTAATGGGAGTCTCATGGCTGAAAAAAGCAGAGCCTTACTGTTTAGTACTTTGAAGTTCAACACACGACGGTTCATGGCCAGTTTCTAATGTGTGCACTACATATGAAGAGCAGTAGTAACAGAGATAAAGTTGTGTGAAGCAGGTCAGAGGTAGGATTTTATAGAGAAGCAGCATGCAGAGCTTTGCTAGCTTCAATAAATAAATATACCACATAGGTTGGGAGTAATTGTCATATTGCAGAACATGAGGGCAGCTTTACTTTGATCTTAGCTTTGGATTATAAAAATAAACATATTATCTTTGTATGTTAATATACTTCTTGAGATTATTCTACAGCTGAAAGCCCAGGGGGTTGGTGAGAAAGGTCTAGTCAACAACTGACAACTGACATGTTTCACCCTGTAGATGAGTGGTAGTACCACAAAATGACCACACAAAGATAGATATGTAAAAGCTTGGCAAACTAGCTATTCATGAGAAAATATTGTGTTAATATGTAGAAACGAATATGAACTACAGAGCACAGCCATGCAAGGCAGAACGGCGCTAAAGTAAAACGAAATGAACTACAAAGTGGCATGGGGAAGGACTTCTTATGCAAACATGTTATGTAATTTGATTTGTAAGTTTTCAAATTGATATAAATGGTTGTTGGATCCTTATTATTTAATTGCCAAGATATTCTCAATGGCTGCTCAAGCAATAAGTGTACATGGAAACATCAAGAAATAGGAAAATCTGAGGACAGTAGTCCAGCGGAGACTCCATTTCAGACCCCTGAGATGACACAAAGTGAGTGGCATTGATTATGAGAGGACTCAGCAAGACCTCACAACACCTGAACAACACATAATGATAAAGACAAGCTCTGGTGATGTCAGGTCAGAATCTGCACAACTATCAAAATGCCACTTAGAGGCTGCTAAGTTGGAAGCATGGTATGCTAACATGTTTTCATTATTGACTGATCTTACCAACCACATAGAATAACTAAGCTTTTTGCCTTGGCTCCTAAAGTTATTTAATTTAAAAGGGAAATCTGTCAACTAAAATACTTTTTTGAGTATGTTTTTCACAAGTTAAAATTTAGGAAGCTGGGATTGTATCTTCCAATAGATATTAAGTGATTATTTTAATAAATGCCTTGGGCTTAAACAGACCATAAAATGGTCTATAAATATATATATATATATATTCTTTTATATATTCTTTTATATTAAAAATATCTACGCAAATACTCCACTTATTAGCAGGCTGCTTAACTTGTAGCTATGCCTACATAGGCTACACAAATGCCAATTTTTCTAATCCATATGTGACAGGGAACAAGATTGTGCAACATAATTTACAGTTAATATAAATACAAATGATTGAGACTTGCTTTTTTTGCTATTTATACATTTTGCTTGAGTACTGTCAATGGCTAGTCAGTAAGTAAGCATATAGAATAGGGATTAGACTTTATTTAGATTAAAATTACCAGCTAGAATAACAGATTGTGTTGGTCATACATTTTGACAGTTTGCTAGATAGTCAGAAAGTCAGATGCCACTTCAACTCATTATAAACACTGGTCTCTTAACCTTTAATAGAATAATCTGAGATTTCCTATCTGAGGTTTTAGGGACATTTTTCATCTACTTAAGTGATCAGGTTTCGAACAGTTGTTTGCGATGCTGCATCCTCATAGTATGGAAAATAGTAACTACAAGTGATTTATACAGCATCTACATTATTCCAGTGATTTCTATATGCCTATCTTTCCATATGTCACTATACGTTTGTACAAAATCATCATATCCAATAATGATTGTCAGGAAGAAAATGTATGCAAGGAAGAGCATCCTGGCATCCATTGACACTAATACCCTTCCTAAAGATTATTTATTATGAATTATTTATTATTAAAGAGTATTTTTTATTACTAGTTGCTATGCTTCCTAATGCATGTATATAATAATCAATAGAAAAAGCACATGTGTAAAATGCTATGAAAATGAAGTGGTGCTGTTTATTTTGTCAAATCCGTCAAAGGAATGCACAAATGCACAATGCACATTGTGTAACATCACTGGAAATTAAGTTACAGCATTTAGTTTAGCATTTAGTTGCTTTGGCATACATTTACTATAAGTTTGCAAAAAAAAAAATAGTCGTACTTTTTAACAACTATAATAACTCTGATTTGCACAATCATCCTCATGGTTTCATCAATGCATGAAAAAAAGATTTATGTGTTCAAGATGATCTGTTAGAAACCGCAAATTGCATGGTTTGCCCAAAACCACTTTCAAACAGCACGATGGCATGCTTCATGACAATGCCCCATAGCTCCTCTTAGCCACATCCGAATCACGTCCATAAAAACACTAATGAGAGGCATTACGGAACAGGGCCACTATAACTGTCATCATCCCGCTACCCCCTCTCACCCAACACCCCCACCTTTTTTGACCCTCCAAGTTTTCTTTAGGCATTTCTGCTCTAAAAGCTAACTACTCTGGTGGTCCTTGGGATTTCACTCTCTGTACTGACAAACCAGTACAATCAGAGTTTGTGTAGCTGTTTCTGACAGTATAACACACTGAGAACAATGTGACGTTATTTATTTAAGATCTGTACATGTGAAAGTGTGAGACTTAAAAGATTAAAGAGACACCACACACAAGGCATATCTAAAACAGATCGAGCACTAAATCTTCTCAATGTTTATAGTGCCTCATTTGAATAGTAAGTAAAAATAAATACTTGAAGCTCAGGCACACAGTCACGATTTGTACTCTGTGGCCTCACAGTCTTTTAATGGAGCTGTGCGATATTTTGTGTGATCATTTAGATCTAATGTAAATGTTTAGATTGTTACACAACACCTTTAATTCCATTGTTCCACAGTAATTTCTCCATCAAAGCTGCACTGACAGCAGCTGTTATTTATGCAAGGTTTTTAATTAGTTTTCTTCATTTTTTCACTAATTAATGCCAGGTATTTTTTATTTTAGGGGATGTGGGTGTCCTTTTTCTTTACTTGCTTAATTTTACTATACCTATACCATTTGGACCTTGCCTCTAATTATACATTCAAGGATGAATGGGATTATTAGTTACATTACACATATGATAGGCCAAGTGATCGTACGCTTGACTTCACACACCCAAACTGATTAAGCTGTGCTCAAATCACAGCTTGTTTTGATGCAAACCAACAATTTCATAAATCATATTTGTATGTCATTCTGAGACGTTGAATCTCTTTGCTTTTAGACAACTTTCATCAATAACGTCTAATGTTCGTAACAAGACTCCTGAAAGTAGACAAAGAAAACCCAGCAGATATGACCGTAATCTTATGCTTAATATGTCGCTGCCAGTTGCTAACAACATTTCTGTTGGATTAAGATCAGGACTTGTTCAGGATTTTAGGATTGTAGTCTTGCTAAATGGCCCTCTCTACTGATTCAATGATTCTTTCCTATTTTTATGTCTGATATTATATGTGATATTTTAATTTGATTATATAAACAATAGTACATTTTCCCATCAATGATGACAACCCACTGAGCAAAGACGTCCGAAAAATATCAATATAAAGTCTTTGTTACCCTTACCCACAGAGAAGCCAGAAAGAAAGTCTCTGCCACGTCTTTTTAGAACGTCTTTTAGACGTTTTAAACTAACGTTCAAATTATGTCAACATAGGTTAAAAAGAATGTCGTTTTCACGTCTGTGTCGAACATTTAAAAGACGTCCAGAATGAAAGTATTAGCAACGTCTTTCTAAAATGTCATTTAGAAGTCTAATACTGATGTTCAAATTATGTCGACAACATATGTTTAAAAGAAGTTCAGAATCAACGTTTTTCAACGTCTTTTTAAAACACTGGGCTTTGTAGCCCAATACAAAAAACAATAAAATATAAATAAAATGAAATAAATTATTTCTACAGACATCCAACTCCGGTCGTTGACAGACGTTCAGACAGTGAACCTATTTTGTACATCCATCACACTTGCAAGAGCGGTTCTGAACTGACCGACGTGATACGCCAACCTGTCTCAAATGTAGCAACACAAGTGCAAAGCATAATATTACCATACAATAATACTACTAATGTTGATGTTAAAGCATAATATTACCATACAATAATACTACTAATGTTGATGTTTTTTTCACCAGATGTAGCACCTCTCACTTCACCCAAATAGTTCTATTTTTGTCTCACCTGTCTACAAACATTTCTCAAATTGCAGATAGGGAGCAGTGTTCTTTTTGGAGAGCACGCCTTGTAACGCTATTGTTGCACAATGTTGTGCTGACTGTGGACTCATAAACATTATATTTACCAATGTGCCAGAGCCTTTTAGTTTCTTAGAAGTTTCCATGTGTTCCATTGTTACCTCATGGATATACGTTTAAGTTCTCATCAGATGATCATCAACCACTCTTTTTCTGAAGTACTCAGAATATTCTTTACTTGTGCCCTGATACAATTCCCTTAACATTTGTAAAGATCAGACTTTGATAGACCTGACTGACTTTGCCTTCAAAGTAACTGCTAGTTTCACATACATTTGCAAGTCGCAGACATGGAATATTGGGGCATTGCAATCACGTACTCAAATAAATGACATATTTCTAATTAAGTTATTTTTGTCTGCTTTTTGAACTTGTGTGAAAAGCTGATAATGGGTTGATTTGCAAATTCTTTTCAACCCATAGTCAGTTGAATGCACTACAAAGGCAGGATTTTGCAAATTTTCATTCATTTGGAATAAGATGCCTGCAACACGTCCCAAAAGAGTTGGGGTAGGGGCAGCAAAAGACTGGGGAATTTGAGGAATGCTCTAAAACACCTGTTTGGGTATAAAGGGAACATCCCCTCAGTCATTCCCAAGCAAGTATGGGGCGAGGTTTACCACTGGGTGAGCAAATAGTCCAACAGTTAAAGAATGACGTTTCTTATTATGCAATTACAAGGAATTTAATCATCCAAAGATTCCGAGATTCTGGAGAAATCTCAGAAAGTAAGCGGCAAGTCCGAAAACCAACACTGAATGCCCGGGACCTTCAATCCCTCAGGCGGCACCGCATGAAAAACTGATAACATTCTGAAATGGATATTATCACATGGGCTCAGGAACACTTCAGAAAACCTTTGTCTGTGAACACAGTTCATCGCTCCATCTACAACTGCAAGTTAAAACTCTATTATGCAAAGCAAAAACCATATATAAACAACAGACAGAAACACTGCCGGCTTCTCTGGGCCTGAGCTCATCTGAGATAAAAAAATGGAAAGGTGTCCAGTGATCTGACGAGTCCACATTTCAGATTGTTTTTGGAAATCATGGACATCATTTTCAAGAGGAAAAGGACTATCCAGATTGTTTTCAGCACAAAGTTCAGAAGCCAGCATCTCTGATGGTATGGGGGTGTGTTAGTGCCCATGGCACTTAAATTGTACATCAAGCAAAAATGGGGAAAAAAATTCCACCTACAAAGCTTCAACAATTAGTGTCCTCAGTTCCCAAATGCTTAGAGTTTTGTTAAAAGGTAAGATTATGTAACACTGTGGTAAACATGCCCCCGTCCCAACTTTTTTGGAACGTGTTGCAGGCATCAAATTACAAATGAGTGAATATTTGCAAAAAAAACCAATAAACTTCATTGGAATTGGGGTTGTAAAAACACAACTATGTGTTTACCATTATCTTTTATAGCAACCCAACATGTCCTATAGATTTTACTGTGAAATAAGCTAATATGTCCTGCATTAATTTGTGGTCTGCATTTAAATTCTTGGATTGTACTCTGTGTTACTCTTTCAGCGTACATGTGCACATATATGTGTGGGTTGGAATGAGTCAGTGAAAAGAGAAGGGGGTTATTATCTGACTGTACTGGGACTAAGAGCTGCCATTTCTTGACAGGAAAAGAGAGAGAGGAACCCCCATGGCTCAGCCCATAACGTGCGAAAAGTTGAGGAGATCCAGACAGAGCACAGGTTTGAAATCCAAGGTCATGCTTAATGTCTGAATGCTTTTATAGGTCACTGTACTCTCATTTACCTTAGCCTTCCAAGAATCACACATACATTTAATTGCCTGTTTGTCTTTACTATACTGAATCTGGTTCATATTAGCTATTTACTCCCCAAGCTCAGTGCACAGTAGAGCAAGACCCAATACCCTATTTCAACCTTTTGCCCACTAGCACCTCTTATGACCTGCTCCTTTCCCTGTTTGGGCTAATGGGACTAATGACTGTGGTGTGTGTGTGTGT
Organism: Parotocinclus haroldoi; assembly: GCA_034779995.1. Lineage (NCBI taxonomy): Eukaryota > Metazoa > Chordata > Actinopteri > Siluriformes > Loricariidae > Parotocinclus > Parotocinclus haroldoi. The sequence goes on from JAUZST010022365.1 coordinate 59,306, forward strand.
GTGTGTGTGTGTGTGTGTGTGTGTGTGTGTGTGTGTGTGTGTGTGTGTGTGTGTGTGT
>JAUZST010022366.1:0-31904 GCA_034779995.1 Parotocinclus haroldoi
TGATACATTCTCTCAGTTTAAACTTTTGATCTGTGATTTGTGTTCTATTCTGAATAAAATATTAGATGTTGGCACCTTCGCATTATTGCATTCAGTTTTTATTCACAATTTTGTGTCCCTTTTTTGGAATCCAGTTTGTATGTTGAGGCTTTGTAAGTGAAATTCTTTCCCATTTTTGCTTGATGTCAGTTGCTCAACAGTCTGGGGTCTCTGTTGTCATATTTTACGCTTCATAATGTGTCACACATTTTCAAAGGGAGACAGATATGGACTGCAGGCAGGCTGGTCTAGTACCAGCACACTTTTGCTATGAAGCCACGCTGCTGTAACATGTGCAGAATGTGGCTTGGCATTTTCTGAAGGTCCCTGAAAAAGACGTTGCTTGGATGGCAGCATATGTTGCTCCAAAACCTGTATTTACCTTTCAGCATTAATGGCACCTTCACAGATGTGCAAGTTACCTATGCCATGGGTATAGAATTTAAATGCCTTCTGAAAACCTTCCTATTTACCTCATCTGCGTAATGCTTGTTTTGCCTGCTTGTCCTAAACTTTTTTTGTTTTTTGTGCGTGTGTGAATAATTGCTGTAAAGTGACCTTGGGCTTGAGAAAGGTGCTATATAAATTAAAATTATTATTATTATTATTATTATTATTATTATTATTATTATTATTATTTGCAGAGACTGCCACATACTATATACTCAAGAAAATGAATGAGTTTGTTTTTTAATATTGAAAATCAAAGTTTACATCACATTTTTTCTGAGATTATTAGCTGGTTGCAAAGTAGAAATCTTATTATAGGTTTCTATGGTTTCCCCATTGTATGTTTATTTACTACAAGTGCATGCTTTCTCCTTGATCAGATTACTGACAAAATTATTTGATGTACTTATCGATTTATTAAGTGCCTGTAAACCCATTCATTGGCAGTAAATCCTATTAAGTATATTTACTATATAATTGCCTGAACTGTCTCTAAGCATGAGTTCAAGTAACATCAGTAAATGTGAGCAGCTTTGATAACCTTCTTAATGGCATCCCTAAGATGGTATTTGCAGAGCACATTCGGCTTGGTTATTAGGGACAATATAATTTAATTAGTGACAATGTTTATGTAACAATGTAAAGCTCCTTTTGACAGTGTCTGTTGTAAAAAGCGCTATACAAATTGAATTGTATTGAATCAATAAAATTGCTATATGGTCAATATACTAGTAGAATTTAAATTTCTGGGGAAATCTGCAAAACAGATCATATCTCCAAAATGGTACATGGTAGGAAAGTTTTTGGTTATTAAATTAACTTAATCAGAATGGGAACCAGAACAGAGTATTTCTTTAACTGAGCTGCTAGGATTTTTACACACAATGATCTCTAGAGTTTACTCATAGTTGTGCAATACAAAATCTACTTCTCAGGAATTCTGTGGATGGAAATGCCTTGTTGATGATTAACAAACAAAAGTGCCAGATTGATATGAGCTCACGGAAAGGGTACGGTGACTGAGATAACTACTACGTACAATTGTAATGTGAAGAAAAGCGCCTCAAAATGGACAACACGTTGCTCAGAAGACCACTTTTGTCAGCCTAGAGCAGAAAGCTGAGGCTGCCTTGTTCACACTCTCACCAAATGGGAGAGCAGATCACTGCAAAAACGTAACCTGGTCTGATCTCAATTTCTGGGGGGTATCTAGGCAATCATTGGCTGCTGGAGTTAAGCCCCACTACGTCAGCGAAAGAACGCCACTGGTCAGGAATAAACACAGGGAAGCGTGTGTTTGTTTTCTCATATCAACTAGTTTTAGTGATTATGCCTTTTAATAATGATGCTTAGAGTCAGACTGCTAAACTTTTTGAAGCAAAAGCAAGACTGAGAGAAGTGCAACGGAAAAAGGCGCAATGAAAGCGAAAACGGATAATTCAAGAATATTAAACTCAAAATAGACGATTACAAACAGAAATATTCTGTTTACAAACCAGTTTTTATTACAAAATGTAATTTTTTTGGTTCCGGGTATTTTGGTTCTCAATTTTGACGGCATAGATTTGTTTCATGTAGTCACATGGTAAAGAAACAAAAACGGAATAGAAAAAAACGAATTGAGATTCATTGATAATCGTTGCCCTCTGAATCGTAATCGAATCAAATTGTGAGGTGCCTAGAGATTCCCACCCCTAATGCATATGCAGGATAATGTGCTATTGTAAAAATCTCTCCCAATTTAATTAACTAATTCCTATCTTTAATTAGGGTTAAGTGTTAATTCTGTGGTTCTATATTAAAATACTTAGCGTTTGGGGAAGAAAGTGTGCAGTACACCAGTTAGGGATTTCCCCCAAAAAATAATGGAATAGGCTCTACTGTTGTCCCAATATTCACTATTTGAAACAGTGTCTGCATCAAGGTACACTCGGATTACATTGTTTGACTGTATTACATTTGGATGGAGCTAGTGCTTGTCTATTGAACGCCATCTTCTTTGTTTGGTCCTCAGCTGGTGACTAAGGGCAGTCAGACGAAGGAGATGACCCTGAGGAGGAATGCATTGGGCCAGCTGGGCTTCCATGTGAACTTTGAGGGTGTTGTGGCAGAGGTGGAGCACTACGGGTATGCATGGCAAGCGGGCTTGAGGCAAGGCAGCCGATTGGTGGAGATCTGCAAGGTTGCCGTAGCAACTCTCTCGCACGAACAGATCATTGACCTTCTGCGCACCTCAGTAACAGTGCGAGTTGTGATCATCCCTCCTCATGAAGACTCCACTCCACGCAGGTGATCTTACATGAGCCCATTTGAATGTTAATATCCTTGTTAAGTTTAGGGGCATGGATGAAGTTTTTCAACTGGGGGGGTTCTTCTTTTTTTGCTATATTTCATTACATCTATGGACACACATGAGCTATAAACCAACCACTAATTTATCAGATATAAAATAAGGGAAAAACCAAAAACATGTTGCCAGTATCCAATGTTCAAGAAGTAATTCAATTAAATTAAGACATTTGTTGGGCCACCTTCTGTCAGTTCTTCAATCTAATAAAATCATTTTCAGTAAATGATAGGTTTAAGTACATTTGGACGCATGTATTGACTATCAGATAACCAAACTCTCTAAATTTGTACTAAGCAAATCATACTTGTTACTTCTATATGTTTCGAGATGTTTGATTACTGAATCCAAATATGTTTTCATAATTATTTATTTGTTTTTTGTGAAAGTATACTCGCATATAATTGAATTGCATTGTATATACCTCTTTGGAAAAGATCTCACACTAAACCCGGTTTCCTAGAACCCTGCTGGAACGCGATTGACCTTATGCTCTATAGTCCAGTACCTTAACGGCCAGATCATGACAGTATGTGTGTGTGTGTTCATATACATTTTCTAAGTTTGTTTTAAACTTATTTTGGTTTGGTTTTGAGCTTGCTGACACACAGATCTTTAATAATAATAATAATAAATGTATTGATTATGCTGCACGTATAAGAAGATTTTTAGTAATGCAGCTGATGTATTTCCATACTTGATTCATAATCACACTGTCATTCACACTCAAGTCCAGTGAACCTCGCTCAATAGATAGATAGAAAGCTTTACTGTCATGGTACATGGTTCAACGAAAATCTGAGTGGCACCTCTTACAGGAAACAGTGCAAGACAACATAAGTACATACATACATTCAAGTTGTCACATGAAGGTGACGGCATATAGCATTTAATATAAAAGCAGTACAAGTGCAGTACAGTACATGTTGTTATATAAAATTATAGTAGCAATTATAGTATCTCAAGCCCTCCTCTTCAAGCATTCCAGAGCGTGGTTCTTTTTTTTGTTTTTTTTTTGGCCAGAGCGTGGTTCTTTTTTTAAATTTTTTTTGGCCAGAGCGTGGTTCTTTTTTTTTTTTTTTTTTTTTTTTTTTTTTTTTTTTTTTTTTTTTTTTTTTTTTTTTTTGGCTTAAGCATGGTTCTGCGTATAGTTCTCTGACATGATTCAGAGTGATCTCACTAGTCAAACGAACTGTGTTTGGGGTTCAGTCATGCCCAAGCATGGTACAGATTGCCTTACATGAGTAAGGATTCCCTAAGAAACCAGTGTAAAATGATCAGTTTCTCTGGCTTTACTACTCTGCTCACAAAACGTAGGGATATTTGATCAAAATTTTGTGATCAGCATATTTGTAATTCAATTTACTTGGTTTTATTCTACAAGTTACTGAGAAATTTCAACAAAATACTAATAAGTGTAGGGGAAGTTACTCAAAAACGGTAATATATTACTGATTACTCATTACTTAAATAAAAAAGGGGATTACTTGACTCATTACTTTCTAAAACATGTAATTTAATTCCTTATTACATTACTTTTGATTTACATTCTAAAATATATGTGAATTAAACTATACTCGAATTAAACCCTGATACAAATCTGGAAAGTACAACAAAATATAGACAGTCGGATTTATGTTTTATTTTGGTTAATTAAGGAACCAAATTTAGCTGCAGTGTTAAACATTTTTAAACAATAGAAGACTATAGTCCAATCAAATTTTTCTTTTGGCTTGGACATAACTTCACACTTAAATAATGAAAAGTCGTTAGTACAGTGAATTGAAATTAGATGTACTTTTAAATAATGCATATTAGGGGTGGGGGGGGGGTGGGGATTCAAATTTTCGATGCATCACGATTCAGACTTTAACGATTCTGAATTGATTTACAAATGTCAATAAGCGATGATTGAGCACACTTGCATCTGAACATGTAGACCAGCTTCTGTTCTTACGCGAGAACATTAGCACGCGCTAATTGAGCTTTGTAACATCTATTTTTAGTTTAACATTTTTGAAGTATCCGTTTTCGCTTTCTTTCTGCCTTTCCTCTGTTGCACTTCTTTCAGTCTCACTTTCGCTCCAAAAAGTTTCTCGCTTTTGACTTTTAGACCCAATTTAACAAGGAGGGGTATCTAGGCAATCATTGGCTGCTGGAGTTAAGCCCCGTTACATCAGCGAAAGAACGCCAATGGTCAGGAATAAATTCAGGGAAGCGTGTGTTTATGTTTTCTCATATCAACTAGTTTTAGTGATTATGCCTTTTAATAATAAGGCTTAAAGTCAGACTGCTAAACTTTTTGAAGCGAAAGCAAAACTGAAATAAACGCAACGGAAAAAGGCGCAAAGAAAGCGAAAACGGATAATTCAAGAATATTGAACTGTATTGAATATTGAATGTAATTCCTTATTACATTACTTTTAAGTTACAAGGAAGGAACCAAATTTAGCAGCATGTGCAGTATTAAACATTTATAAAATTAATTTAACTATTCTTAAAGCTATCTGTACACATTTTTAAACAACAGAACACTATAGTCCAATAAAAAAAAATTGGCTTGGACATAACTTCAGTTATTGACAGTAATGTTTTTCTCTCTGCGTTCAGCAAATTCAAAATATTGAGAATATCTCCACTTATGGAAACAGTCAGCTTCATCTTCTGCCATCGTATCTACACTGTATTTACTCAGTGTTACCAAATCCTCAGTAAGGAAAGTCGCTATATGTTTACCTACAGTTGCTAGAAGTCACTAAATGATGTCATCGCCTAATTTGCACAAGGGTACATTTGCGTTTAAGAGACAAATATCCCGGGAAAGACAAAAAGTAAGTAAAAACACCCTAAACATGTTCAGAACTACAAATATGATTCTTGGTTTGTTATTGGTGTGGATCTGCTGCTCTGATTGCAGTTACTGTACTGTGAGAGTAGTGAGTGCTTTGGGACGGGGGAGGGGGAGGGGCACGTTGAGGACAGTAATTGCAGAACGATATGGGTATTCACGTCCGAGTGTCCAATAGTCTCCAACAACACCAGAAAAAGTCGCTAGATTTGTCGCTAGTTGCTTTAAAAAAAAAAAAAAAAAGTTGCTATAGGGGTCTGAAAAGTCGCTAAATATAGCGGCAAAGTCGCTAAGTTGGCAACACTGTGTGCACGTCTGTCAGTCAGTCACGTGATCAGATGATGCAGCTGTGTCAGGAAGTTAGTACGTGCACAAATTGCACAGAAGACTGCTTACGCTTTTTGAAAAATAATATATTTATTAGAAAAACGTTAGTTACGAAATGAAAAGTTATTTTAGTTATATTAGTAATTGTGATGTGATTACAAAATATTTAATGGTAATGCTTTACATTACAGCGTTACAGAAAACAGAAATCGGATTACTGTAACTTTTTACTGTACTTTGTACTGCGTTACCCCCAACACTAATACTAATGATACAAGTTATTAAAGTTTAGCATGAGGGGTGCTTGTGTTGTGTTCGTAGTCATAAGATACTGGAATGGATTTGCTGTTGGGTGGATGGATGGAGCTGATGTACCAGCGTTGCACAAGATCTGAGATTAATAAACACAGCTTTTGTTATTTGTTTTGGAAGTGAAATAGATTCCTTTTGAATGTAAATGCTTATATAAATGAGTCGTTGGGGACCTGCAGAAGCAGGAGTGCCTGCTTTTGAGTAGCAGTTCCCTCTGTTGTGGGCTGGAACTCATTGTGAAAAGCTGAGCTGTTGTTCAAAAGTTGTGCTAAAAGTGTTTGTGTGTTTGTGTAGCACTGATCTGGCAGAGCCACTATAATGGTGAGAAAAATTAGTCAGGATTCCAACATCATGCCAAAAAGTACGATAAGGTTTGCCTAGCTTAATGTGTGTTCATAGAAATGGAGTATACATTTTGTATACGTTTTGTTGTTCTGTTGTTCTGAATGGCTCTCTACATTACAAATGATTCCAATCAATGTGTGATTATAAGATTGGGGTTATTGAATCATTTACTGCTTGAAACTGAAAGACAGTAGAAATAAACCTGCTGTGATACACGTGACTCTTAAATGAAAACCTACTCGTTCAAGAGTTGAAATCTCACCTAATATGTAGACAGACAGACAGAAATGCTGGAAGTCCCCTGTGCCTCTACATTCTGCTGACATCTTTAAAGTAGGCAGAGTTTTGTCTATACATGTAGCAGGAAAGGATTTTTCCCATAGGAAATAATGGATCTAGGTCTCCTGTAATCCAAATTTTTATTATCTCAGCTGTTTTCTGAAACAATGTGCTGTTAGATATCAGTTACAGATCGAGGCAAGTTGAAGAGTTGTGAACTTTTAATATGAGTATAACAGCATACTATGCATTCTAATTGTAAGACTGTACATTTTAGAGGCACCATGTGAAGTTTGGACAAGTGAATGTCTGGGGTTAATTTTTGGGCTGTTCACTGGTTAACCCTGTTCTTTCAAATTAACCTGTGAATGCTAAAGCTGAATCTCATCCAGGCAAATCGTTCCCCTCATTACACCCGTTTCTATACTTCTCATCTTCACCCTACTTGTATAAACAGGGTCGTCTATTTTACACATTGTAATGGTAGATATGACAACAATGCAGAGCGATTGTTAATTAGGTAGAACACCTGCACCTCAAATCAAATCCACAATAAACATGTGTTTGATAAACTGTTTTCTCTGTCACTGTCAATAATTTAGGTGTTATATGTAATCAAGTTGCAATGTAGTGAAATACATGATTATATTATTATTCTATGTATTCATGAGGCATGTATGCTAGAAGAGATGTTTGGCCTCATTAGTAGTAGCAATCAATATTTAGGTATTATTTAGGTCTTGTTTTGAGTGGCAGCTTTTTATTTTTCAATGTTTTCTGGTACCCTCTGCTACTTGGTGTTGGTAGATGGTAACACCCAGTTATGTTATTTGCTGATGGTCGATGGTCCACTGAGCAAAGCCAATAAAATGAACAGGGGTTGATACCGAGAGGTTTGCTTATAAAACCTAGTATCAAATAACAGCACGATGTCATATTTCACCGCTGTAACACCAGTACTTGAACAAATCGCAGTGATTTTGAATGTTTGAAGTTGAATGAGTTATTTGTAACCAGAAGTCAAGACAATATGGCAGCCTGAATAGAGTAGCAGTGTAACCTTGTCCTGTTTAATTCTCAGTGTTTTTGATGGTTTCAGTTGGATGAAGGACATGGCATGACAGGCATGCAGTTTTTATCTTTAGAAGGTACAAAATTAACTATAATAGATTAGTCATTTCTAATCACTAATGTAGTAAAATGTTGGTATTTTCCGTAAAATATTTCTAGCATATATTAACCTTTTATTTATTTATTTTTTTTAAACAAAAGACAAATATCTAAATACTAATATCTAAAATATGATACCTTTCAAAACAGCTGCCTTGTGTAATTGTCTTGGCAGTGGCTTAAATGCTGCCTAAACATGCTGTCTGTCTAGGCAGCTGTTTTCTAAATGTTTTTGTGGGGGTTGTCATAATATTTTTTATGCATCCATAGTAACATTATTGTGCAATATTGTAGAAATACTATTACTGATCAGGTGAATATGCCTACTAGAAAAGCAACAATGTGAATAAGGTTGCAGAATAGTTGGAAAGGTAAAAATAGTTCTGTGCTAACTTTGGTGGTTTAACATTTTTGGGAATAATTACCTTATTTAAGAGCCTATGACACTAAAGTTTCAAACTTGAACTCGTTATAATACTCTTCTATTAATCTTTATATTTAGATTTGTGGCATTTAGCAGACGCCCTTATCCAGAGCGATTGGAACTCATACAGTCTTACAATTCAAGCAATGGTGGGTTAAGGGCCTTGCTTAAGGGCCCAACTGTGGCAGCTTGGCAGATGTGGGATTTGAACCCTGAACCATCAGGTCCAGAGTCTAGTGCCTTAACCACTAGGCTACCACATGCTAAACAAATGCTACTGGTTGCTTAGGTGTAATGAGATGTTACTCTAAATACTTGCCACTGTAAAATCTAGAACCTGTTATTCAGTTTTCTATTATTGCATACAAATGTTCTGCATTACTGAGAAATAATTTTATGTGCTCATTATACCGTTGCTAAAACAATGGCGTATCTAATCTAATGGTGGCCTAAGACTTTTACACAATACTGTATGTTTGAACAAAGCATCAGATATAGACTATTAATTGTGTGATATCTGGTTATCTGATTTATATATCTTTCCTGGCGATTTTGTGGTTATTTCCCTGTGTAGTTGTGTTATCTTATATTAGGTGATAACAGTTAGTCAATTAAGTTTGATCTTTTGTTGTTTAAAGAGGATGCTCAGAGATTTACCACATGCCACTGGTGGACTACAAAAACCACAAGGAAGGCATGCCCTATGAATACAAGTTCCCCCCTCGCAGCAGTAACGAGAAGTGGCCTCGACCGACTGCTCCTCCGCAGACTGTGGTTTGCACACCCCAGAATCGCAACGTAAGCCAGGGGGCAACATTAAGCAAGGCACAGACTTCAGACTATGCAAAAAGGGCTTCAATCCTTCCTCGCAGTGTGTCCAGTGAAGGCCGTCCACTGAATGCTAAAAGGTATCTTTCACATGCTTATGGTTATTCTTTGTTTACTGTTAAGTCTCTATAAGGTGGGTTTGAGCATTTAATAGGTAGGTAGATGCTAAGTTTGTTGTGAATGCATTAAGGTATTGAGGTGTATGTAAGGTATTACATAATATAGAATGTATACGCTGTAACTACATGCACTATGCATTATTTTAGCTACTCTTATTTGAATTTGAAGCATGCATTTGGCTCCTCTTGTATATATGGGTTTAAAAAACGATTTTCTTCCTCTGCTGTTTCTTTTGAACATGAACTTACTGTAAAGAACTAGAACACTAAAGACATGAATGTCTGAATAACGCCATATCACTGCTCCCTTACTAATACTGTACTATATAGCACAAGACTCTTAAGTGCAGTTAAGAACTCTGAAATCATTCATCAGCGTGTGCCAGCACCAGTCTGTCTCATATAAACAAAAACACATTTTAAAAGGTGCGACTGTGTTTAAAACCGAATTGATTTATGAATTGAATGCTACTTTCTATGACCGGCACAAAATCAGTTATATGAGACTGATCAGCTGATAGCCGATCGCACTGAAAGTCGATCTGAAAAAGAATTCCAGGTGAGTATTTGTACTGTGTTTTAGCAGGAGCTCAAAATTGTAGTACACAAAAGTACACAACATTTCCAGAGAAACAGGACGTTTCAGACAGAGGCCCTTCAACAGCTGTGCTTCTGAATATGTGGCAAACAGGTTATGATTGAATATTGTTGATGTGTAAATCATAATATTTATTCCATTGGTGTAGAGTGTAGGCATGTTTTTTATCTTTGGATTTCCTAATATAATTGCTGATTAAGTGGAAACAGATGCTCCGTTGATAAAATGTCTGTTTTTAAATGCCTTGCCACTGGAAATGACCAGTTTTAGCTTTGATGTTCCCAAAGTGTTCAGAAAATTGATAAGTAAACCTTCTCTTAGTTTTCCTGATTCGGGATATAGGTCTTCTGCCATGTGTGTTAGTAGAGATCAAGTTCCTCAAGCATTTCTTCATTTTTACACAAAATCCTCCAATCACAGTTTTCCTACCTCATTTCTAACATTTATCCAAAGGATAGAACCTGGCGCCTCCTAACTGTCCTCCTGTTTGTGGGAGCGTACCTACAGTGCAGCCTCTTACAGGCACGTTGATTACAGCTCCAGTTCTTTTAAAACTCTTAAGTAGTGTAAATAATGGTTTTTATCCATCTTTACAAGGTTGCCAATAATTCTGAAGCTGGCTAAATGAGTGTAGCAATAATGTTAGAGGTGTCCTGGTGTTGCTTGTGATAAATCTGTATCTAATTAATTTTTCTAATGCTGCACCAAACAACAGCCAGAATTCCCATAGGTTTAGGATAAGATTGTGAATATAACCTCAAATCAGAAAAGGTGTCAAATCAGACAGTATGGAAAATGCAATTAAAAATTAAGAGTAGGGTTTCTTACATATATTTTGACTTTTATTTAATTGCAGACATTGAGATATTTGGGAGATATATTAAGATACTGAGACAGTTGTTGTTTTGTCTGGACAATTTCATTTCTGGTTAGTAAAGAAGCTTTTTCAGTTCTCTGTACATGTTGATGCAATATATATTGGTCATTTTTGTATGTTTTTGTAATTTGTAATTTGTATTTTGGGGGGGGGGGGTTTAGCGGCTAATACTGAGGTATTGTATTTCTTTCGTAGATCATCCAGTTTTTTGTGAGATTGCTGACAATAGAGGTGGAGTGATAACATGTTTTACGCTTAAGTCCTATAACAACCTCTGGGCTTTGAGTAACCGATCATGTTCTCTCTCAGGTATTCTCCAGGCTCCGATAACTACGCCCTGGCATGTTCCATTGTGATGGGTCGGTCTCCGCACACCCGCAGCTCCCCCAACCACCAATCATTCTCTAGTGACATCAGCTCCAGCTCCGCTAACTGGCGTCAGAAGCCCATTATAGATGGGTAGGTGTTTAGACACCCTGTGATTTTACACTTTAGGGGTTTTCCGTAGGAAAACACTTCACTAATACAGTTTCAAAACACCTTGTCATTATCAAGCCTGCTGTATGTTACAGTAGGGAAAACAATTTGATTTTAACTCTACATAGTAACATGCATTGGGTTAGACAACACAATTTAGTATTTGTCCTTTCATGTGTTTAACATTTAACCTAATTCTTAAAACAGAAGCTTATCAGCGTTGGAAGCATTCATGTGAACGTCTGTTAAATTGGTTTGTGTTTGAACAGGTGTACACCGTTTAATGTCGGCATTGCATTCTGTGAAACAGGACCAGATATTACCATGTTACACAGCAGCTTCGTACATGTTAGATTCTCACGTAGTGCTTTATTATAAACAATAATATGAATTAAAATGCAATATGGCACCATTTAGTCAGTACTGTAATGTACAACACATTACTTTTTATGTTGGCAGGTGTTGCAAAGCTTTTCTCATATTAGTTTTGCCATTCATTTATTAGATGTATATGCCAGATTTTAAATTCCTATTATACTTTGATTATAATTTGATAATTATAAGACCTTGAACTTTAAAGCAAATGGGTTATCGGATGGACCTCAAGTAGTGCATCCCATTTATTATGTTTTTTGCTACCTTCTCTATAGATTTAATGTGAATCGCAGCTCCCCATTTACTGCTGAACGTCAAAATTTGAAAGAGTGTGTGTGGATCCCACCAAGCTGGACCAGAGTGGTTGAGGGAGAAGGAGCCAATAGAACACCATCAGGTAATGACACGTTGTTTGGCACTGTGTTATGCAGACGGAGGAAGTGGTGGTGGATGGTGCATATAATAGTAAGTCACACTGCAGATGCACAGGAAACTAACGCTGAATTTACTGGATACAGACCCAGCAACACCCTTGACAGGGCGTTGGTCTAGCCCCCCCATGACCTTTACAATGCAAAACCAAACCAATATTGAATCCAGGCCCTCGTAAGCTGCTGTTTCCACTGAGCCAGCATAAGTGCTGGACGTAAAACTTTGTCAGATGAAACTAGTAATAAACACGTTCCGCATTCAGTGGTGAAACAGTTCTGGGCCACAAAAGTGAAATCACTGAGATACTACAGAGGGGCGATTGCTCAGTGTTGCTGTCCCTGTGATCTGGAACTCTCTTCATTTCTCTTTTTGCTCAACTACGTATATTTAAAACTGTACTAAAGACTAATCTGTACTCGCTTTATTTTTCCTCTTCTTACACTTCTGGTAGTGTGAATTCTTTTCTTGTAGATGTAAACTATGTCCTGTAAAGCGACCTTCGGGTCTGTGAAAGGTGCTATAGATGTGTAATGTAGTATTATTATTATTATAATTCTTGGTTGGCTAAATTAACCCCACATAACCAAAAGTCTAGTAGGTGGACGGACATACCAGATGCCATGTCTTATATATATGAAGATATTGCTCTGATTTATACAGTTAAAAATTAACTCCTCTTAACCCTTAATCTGAGGTGTATAATGTCACGTCAGATGAACTTTAGAACTTTGAGACGAGTTTCTTGTTTATAAGGCAAATGTAATGTGAAATTGAATGCTTCTTTTTTTGCTGCTACTTTGAGGTTTTATATTTGTTATATTGCGTGTGTTACAGTACGTTGAGATATTTACAACTCCATATGCAGACACACATTGATAACTTTATTAAGCATATCTTGTTTACTGCACTCATTGTCCCTCTTATCAGTTCCATTTACCGTACGGAAGCACTTTGTAGTTCTACAGTTACAAACTGAAGTCTGTCCGTTTCTCTACATCATCGGCACAGATCAGGTACCACACTGCTCACCAAAATAAAGGGATATTTCATTAGAGGACATTTCATTTTGAAGTATCCCCTAATTTTTGTGAGCAGTATATTTGGATGGTGGACCGTTCTCAGCACTGCAGTAACAATGTCGAGGTGGTGTGTTGTGCTGGTAGCTCTGTCACAGCAGTGCTGCTGGATTTTTTTTTATATGCAGTGTTCACTCGCCGTGCATTCTATTAGATGCATTTCCTGTATTGCTCCATCTTGAAGCAACTCTTCAAAATGTCTGTTGTTGCACAGTTTGTTAGGCTTCCTCTAATCAATCATCAGTGCTCACAGCATGCTGCCTACAGGATGCTGGGGGCTAGACATTTTCGGTTGGTGGACTAATTTTAGTTCAGCAGTGAGACTGGCATGTTGAAAAAAAAAACAAAATAACTCTATAATCTCCGCTAATAAAATATGTCGAGAAACTGATAAGCTACAGTCTTTAAAAGTATGTGGAACTGATCAAACGGACAAGTGATCACTGAATTTGTTTTGAAATGCCTTCAAGTACCCAACAAGTAGAAATGTGTTTATTAATTGTATTGACCACACTTCAGTTTAATGCCTTTAAAATAAAATAAACATTTCTGACAATATCTGTTATCATTGATTGTTACCATATGGCCCTACTATCTACTATGACCACTATCTGAAGCATGACTTATTTTCTTTATTTATCCCAAGATGGTTATTATGTCAGTGGTAAGGTACTGATTTGGCATCGCCTGCTATTTAGTATTCAAGTATGCTTTTAGGCTGCTGCCAGCTCAAACCTGCCCTCTAGAGGCTTTCATCCTTCAAATTAAAGTCGGTGAGATAGCTCTGTTATGTAGGCTGACATTTTTTTTTTCGATAAGACTAATGTAGTTTTGTTGTTTATTGCCAAGTATTTTTTCCTCCAGGGAAAGCAATGCTGAGTTGACCTCTGTTTTCCCAGGAGAGTGGTGTCTTCCTGTAGATATTTACACTTACATGAATGTATATTGTTTTATTTATAATATATACTGCGTTTTATATTGTTTTTGTTAACTGTTGCTTTAATCCAAACGAACTTGGTGTCTTTTGTAAGGACGCAACAGGTCTAGTTTTGCTAGTCATACTTGAATGGTCACTAGGAGAAGTGAACGTAAAAACCAAATCACCCTATGCTCAGTGCCAAAAACTGCCTATGGCATTTTTTGTAAAAAAAAAAAATATGGTGCTATATTAATTTATATCCACTTAATTAATTTTAATCTACCATTAATTTATTAATCCACTTGCATTGTTTTCTTTTTCTGCGCAAATGCTCAGACCTCTGTTTAGTTTCATGAGACAGTGGGATATTGTGATCAGATGCTCTTTCTTTTAGTTGTTACTTAGAGATTGGAGAGGTTAGCATATTCCACAGATGCTTTATTTTAGAGCTGGGACCAGGTCAACACCTTGAACTCATTGCCTTCCTAATACCATTCCTTAACAAATATAATAGTGTTGCAGGGCAATAATTCTGCTGCCCGAGGTCTGCCATCGAACTGGTGTACTTTGTCAGGTGTTTAGATAGGTGGTATGTGTTTGCCAGCAGAACATTTCCACACTGTTTGCGTTCTTTCCTTCACTTCATTATAAATGTTATGGCTAATTAGTGTATAATATCCAATAGGCTTTAGGGATTGTATTATAGATATATTGAAAGTGGTTACATGTGAACGTTGCTGTGTCAATATGTAATTAATTCTGTTCCTGCTCATTAAAAAGTGATGAACTACAAGTTCTAAGGTAATCTTGTTTTGGAAAATGTCACCCTCTAAACTGATGAACACACCTAGTAGCTGTTCTGTAACATGATCCTGTTCAGTCAGTTGTTTTCCAGGCCCTGATAACTACACCCACACTTGTGGAGACTATCTTGTTTATATATATATATTTGACTCTGTGCTTTCACATTTTAGACCCACCTATGACAAAATCAAAACCAGTCCTGACAAGCATCGATCACCACCACAAAGACCATGGATCAGTATACCCCAACATGCACACAAAGGTGGGTCTGTAGTCCGGTGGCACTCATGCAATCATTTGAAAGCATATATTCATTTTCACATTTCTCAGTACTGACCTTTCTCCCTCTCAAAATAGAATGACACTACATCTAGCAGCAACACACTATCCAGCCATACGTCTAGCTCTGCCCACAGTGAGGAGAGTTGTGGGAGATCAAATGTTGAGCTGAATGGATTTACAGCCAGTTATCTTCGAGGAGCTGGTGCTGATAGTGGTGTTGAAGCATTGCCAAGGAACTCTGACCCTGTCCCAATATGCAACAGCACCAAGCTTAAAGAGAAAGCTTCTGCTCACTGGGGTGAGATCAGCTCCTCCAGTCAGCCTCCTCATGCCTCCCCTCAGATCTCTAGCTCTCCTGATTTGACTGACAATCAGGCCAAAAGTCCTCCAGATACCTGCTCTCATACTCTCAGTGATGAAGCATCTCATTCCAGGTAAACACTATATCATTTTGCACTCAGGTATAAGATTACAAGATGGCGATTTAATCATTTTAAATGTAATAATGTTACAGCTAGTAAAACGGTGTGGCACCCTATGAAAATATTTTGACCTTAACACAGTGCCTCTAGTCACTAGTGCATGGTGGTATAATGGTCCATTTGGTATAACAGTTTTCATATATATATATATATATATATATATATATAGCCATTCCGTAGAACCGCTGGAACAACAGTCAACAAATTCTATATGTTCTGCATAGAACTGAATCATCAAATGGCATGCTGGGTACAGGTATTAACGTAAGCAAAAAATAGGGAAGAACAGACAGGCTAATGTTACTCCTATAAAATCACTGAATAACAACTGCACTTAAAATGGTGTTCTCTTACAAAGCATCATCCATTACGATACTATCCGATACTATACTGGTTAAAACTTGAATCAGATATCAACAGCTCTGCCATTCAGTATGTTCTTCTTCATTAATACAGAATGCAGACAATTTACCTCATCAGCAAATTTGTGTTGGAACTAACAAGTATGTATGGGATTACAGATTCAAAGCCGTTAAACATTAGTACAATTTGAAACAGTGAAGCCAGACATTGCATAAAAAGGCATTTTCTCAGGACAGAAAAAGTCATCACCTATGCAAGAATATGGTCCCTCTACAAATAGCTGATAGAGATGGGCTCAAAGCAATGAATTAAACACTAGATTCAAGATGTCTTACTGGAACAAAAGTATTGTTTGCGCCATCAAAATTTATTCTCTTCTTTCTGTACTTTTGTGTTGCAAAATAAGCCCTTTAGTAATTAAAGCCTTCATTATATACATATATTTTTTTATATTCTGTGCACGCCTAACAGGTCATGTCAAGTCAAACTTATTTACATAGCACCTTTCCAGTTCAATTTACTAGAAACCTATATTTAAAAAAAAAAATTTGAATTATAAAAAAAATATATACAAATGTTAATAATGCTAATACTGGCCACCACTGCTCCAAGCGAAAAAAAGTTTTTTTTAAAAATTTTTTAATTTTATTTCCATTTTTTAAATTATATTTATATTTTATTTTGTTTTTAGTATTGTTTGTTTATTTTTTGGTGTGCATTTTTAAAAATAATGAATGTTTTAATGTGTCCTGATACAGAATGATATCCAATGATATGGCTAATAACTCTGTGGTCTGATTCCGTTTGGCCTGTATGTTCACTGTTAATTTGCTGAAAGTTAAGAAAACGAGCAGCATTGTTAATTTGGAAAGTTTTATTGGAAATATTTTTAGAGCGTAGAGTTTTTTTCACTTTCTCACATAACTGACCACAAGTAATTTATTTTGGTTCAAATGTGTGGTGATACCTTCTAGACTGAAGTCTCAAATCGGCTTGTGTTGTGAGCTCTATGCTCGATGCTCACCAAATGGAAGTGCAATTGGTGTGCTGAAGCCTCTCTAGTCACTTGCTTTACTGCTCTGCACTCATTCATGCCTTTCTGTGCTTTCAGTTTGGCCATCATTGTGCCTTCCATTACAAATGCTATTTATTAGCCTTTCACAGTGCACTTCCAGTGTATACTTCCAGTTCAGCCTGTACAAAGATCCTGGAAACCTCACTCATAACCACCTGACACTCAGTTTGCAGTTTAACTAAAAAGATTATATCCCTTTTAACAGCTACTAAATGTCAGATATAGTAGCATGAAAAAGTCTTAGGCCTTGGATTATATATACACGATTGTTTTAGCAATTATGTAATGAACACATAATTATTTTTCAGTTTCTTTATTAGAATACAACCAAATATAATACTGGTAATTTTTAGGCAAACCTTAAAACAAAACTGCGTCAGTAGCGTCATACTGTATATAACTGTGACCTCCCCTTACACACAAGTATGTGGTATCTTTACCAGATATCCTGTTGACCCTTCTACAGTCCGAAGAAGCTTGATCAGGAATGGTCCATTGGAAGGGTAGATTCCAAGTAACCATTTTTTCTGAAGAGAAACAGGACGAAAAGGCTAACAAGCAAACCCAATTCCAATGAAGTTAGGATGTTGCGTAAAACATAAATAAAGACAGAATATGATGATTTGCAAATCATAATTGGAAACAGGTAAATGTCATGATTGGGTATAAAGGGATCATGCCCTAAAGGCTGATTCGTTCATAAAAAAGAATGGGGCGAGGTTCACCACAATGTTTCTCATTGTGCAATTGCTAGGAATTTAGAGATTGAATCATCTATGGTCCATAAGATCATCAAAGGATTTAGAGAAACCGGAGAAATCTCTGCAAGTAAGCCACAAGGCCAAAAACAAACATTGAATCCCTGTGACCTTCGATCCCTCATGTGGCACTGCATTAAATGCGATTCTGTAATTGTTAATACATGGGCTCAAGAACACTTCAGAAAACCATTATTAGTGAACACAATTCATCACTCTGTCTGCTAGTTAAAACTGTACCAAAAAGCAAAGCGAAAGCCATATATTAACAACACCCAGAAACGCCGCCGGCTTCTCTGTGCCCGAGCTCATCTGTGGTGGACTGATGCAAAGTGGAATAGTGTCCTGTGGTCAGACTACAAATTGTAGTTTGAAATCTGGACGTCATGTCCTCTGGGCCAGAGAGGAAAAGGGCTGTCCAGATTGCTATAAGTGCAAAGTTCAAAAGCCAGCATCTCTGACTGTTGGTCTGCTGAAGTTGTTCATCAAGCAAGAATGTGAACGAATTCCACCTACAAAGCTTCAACAATTAGTGTCCTCAGTTCCCAAACTTGTATAGAGTGCTGTTAAAAGGAAAGATGATGTAACACAGTGGTAAACATGTTCCCATCCCCACTCTTTTGGAACGTGCTGTAGGCATCAAATTTGAGAGAATATTTGCAAAAAACAAGGTCTATCAATTTGAACAATAAATATCTTGTCCTTGTAGTGTATTCAATTGAATATTGGTGAATATGAATATTGAAAAGGATTTGCAAATCATCATATTCTGTTTGTTTTACACAACGTCGTCACTAGAATTGGGTTTGTACTAAAGCTCTCAAAGATTGCCATGGCGATCATTGGAAAACAGTATTATGGCATACCAAATCCAAGTTTGAAATTCTGTAATGCAGATCTTCTGCTCTTCATTCCAGTCTTTTTTTCCACATGCCTTCCCAGATAAACTGTGCACAGGCACCTGACTGTCCATGTGATAGAAATGAAAACAGGACTCATTGGAGCATATGACCTTTTTCCCATTGGTTTGAGGTCCAGTTCTGACACCTGTGCCCGTTATATGCACCTTTTTGCAGTGGACAGGGATTAGCATGGTGAGCACTTTGACCGGTGTGTGACTAGACAGCTCCGGCACATAGATTCCTCCGGAAAATAACAGTAAACATTTTTGACTTGAACCAAAGAAGCTCTTTGTTCGTTCGGTTAGTGACAGGTTAGTGTGCACCCCACAAGCCGTATTGTTTAGAAGATGCTCTGATCAGTCATATGACACTAATGATTTGTCCTTTGTTCAAGTTGCTCAGATCTTCACTCTTTGCTTTCTAACACATCCAACAGAACTGACTGCTCATTACGGTCTGATATATCCCAGAATGTGCTGTTGTAAAGAGATGATCAACGTTATTTGTTAATTACTCTGTGATTAGTTTTGTTGTTCAGTCTGATTAGAATGTTTTGGCTGATGGTGTATGACTATAATGCATAAGCACAACTTAATCCATCTGGAATTTACTTAGGAAAATCTTAATCATACAGACATTAAATGCAGTTAATAGTGATTAGGTTGAATGCTTTAGTGTATCTTGAAGACGAGGAGAGTGATTAGGAGTAGATTTCTGATTTAGTACTGCTGTTGGATTGAGTGGTACTCCTATCTCTCTCTTTCTTTTACTGTGTTGTATCATTGTACACTAACTAGAACTTCCTCAATACAGTACAGTTCATGGATGATTCATGATAACAAGGCTGCTTAGCTCTATGCTGCGTGCTTCTTTTGGACACTGGTTGATACTTTAGACCACCAAAAATGAACTTTGTCCCTGTTAATCACAGCCCCCGTTAAACATCCAGTGGGTGCTCCTCAGATAATTGGACGTGATTGAATGGAGCCTGCTAGCATGGTGCAGGAGGAGGGCGTGTTTCAACCCACCTCGTCATCACTAAAAGACTGCATTCTACAGTGCCCTGGGGAAGAGGGAGCTTGACATGAGCACAATTGTTTGCAAAGAGTGTAAAATGAATTCGAGCTACTTCTGTATTTTATCTTCAATTAAAGGTTAATGCACTATGGTAGACTGAAGTCTATGGCTGCGTCCGAAATGGCATACTTCCATACTATACAGTACGCGAAAGCAGTAGGCGAGAGCATGTAGTGTGTCTGAATACAAAGTATGCTTGAAACAGTACTCGAAAAGTTCCCGGATGACGTTCCCAATCGGCAGCCATTTTTAAGTATGCAACCAAAGCACACTATCCTATCCCATGATTCAACTGGAGCAGCGAAGGCGTTCGATGCTGATGAAGTAAAATGGCGTAAATATGTCAAATTAAATATAAAACATATTTTTTAATTGAAAAATATTTTCAAATAATTATAAATGTTGGCGACTTGGGCTTTTAATGAAATGAATGGAGGCGATGATTTTTTTATTTTTTATTTTTATTTTTTGGTGGTGGTGTGACGTCATATGGCATTGATAAGATGGCGGGGGTTGTGCGTCCGAGGTTCTGTGTATACTGCATACTCACGTAATTAAAGAGTGTACTGCTTTAACGGTCGAGCAGTGCGTACTGAATCCAATCTAGTGCGTACCGTCAAAGTATGCGATTTCGGACACAGCCCATGTTTACTTTTGTATTAGTATATTTTGAATTTTGTTAATTAATAGATTTTTTTTTAAATAAAAAGCCAGGGTGCTAAGCTAACTTAATACTGGTAATTTAAGTTACACAATCCTTTGGTGCAAAATATTTTAAAATGATGCAAATAGATTTGATACAGTAAGGAACCTAAAAGTATTATTTTAAATAAACATTCTGTTTGTTTCCATTCTTTTCATCTTGTCAATCACATAATGAACCAAAATTTCTAGAACATATAGAAACAATAGAAACATCGTTTCTGAATCGAATTGTGACCCCAAAAATCATAATCGAACCACCAGACACTGAGAGATTCGCATCCCTATTAGCATGTCAGTAATACATTGGAAAATGCCAGTCACAAAAAGGACATTTTAGTGTTAGCAAGCTACATAAACGACAAACTGCCTGCCTGAAGCATTTTTAAAATAGGTTGATTTGAAGTGCTTTGAAGGTTGATTTGGAGTCTGTAGAGACTTTTGGATTGTGTGATTCTTAAGCCTAACACACTAGTCACAGTTTGACATGAGTGTAGTGGTTAGGATGGGCACTAACTTGTTGAGGAAGGTTGTGCATGTATTTGTGAAGGCACAAATCACTTAGGCATGTGGAACCTGCGAATCTTGTCTTATGATAATCTTTGACCTGTGGTGACCGCTACAGCTGTGCTCTTTCGTTTTCTGACTAAGTTTAAGCTAATTGTTTTAGTATCTCTGTGGAACATTTCTTTATTTTTCAGTCATTATTGTGCTTGGTGTATGTATGTGCACTGTAAGATTGATGTTCTCTCTCTCTTTGTGTCTGAAAGCACTCTGAGTTCAGTAAACTCTGGAAGTCCACCAAACTTCACCCAGGAAGAGTCGACCCCCTCCTGTTCATCCCCCACTCATGCGTCTCACTCTCCCGGTCCCAAAAGCTTCTACCCTCGTCAGGGAGCCACAAGCAAGTACCTGATTGGCTGGAAGAAACCAGGGAGCTCCATCAACCCAGTGGATTTTGGTAGCAGTCGCAAGTAAGTTTTGAAATAAGTGAAATAAGCAAGCAAGACCTCTGAGACAAGGTGGAGGAAATTTCTTTAATGTACGTCTTCTCTTGCAGTTGACTTTGATCAGTCACGTGCAGTTATATGCTGGATTTCCAACCTTCTCATGCGTGCTTTCCAATCAGCTAATGAGCTCAAAAAGATGTAATGTGATGACATTTTTTAAAATATTATTTTCAATATTAGTATTTAAATATTATGAATAGAAATAATAATTTAGAGTTCTACCCCCCTTAAAAAGGATTAGCAGATTGCTGCCATATTTAATTTCAGGGTTGCCAGATCTCATAGATGCCAGGCATCTGACTAATAGTTTTCAATGTGGCATTCATTAATAACATGAGATCAACACATTAAAATTAGCTTTGCGTTGATGATTTTGCCCAATGGTTCATGTGTTTTAAATATGTTAAAGGTTCCACTGTGATATCAAAAACTTTGATACAGTCAACTTGCAATATTTTTCGGAACGTAATCCCATTGTAAATTGGGGAGCACCTGTTCACCTGAAAAAATACCCTTAACCACAACTATAGTTGTAAGTATTTGCAGCTATACAGAAATCCCAAATTTGCACAAAATAAGTGGACCTGGCGACTAGCTGCCTTATGACTGTTCTTCTGTCACATGTGCATACAAAAAAAAAAACAGATTGAAATAACGCTATGGATATAGAGGTGCTGAGAAGTCCATGCTAAATATCTGAGCTAAAATCCAGATTGGTCTATCAGAATTCTGTGTGCTTAAACTGAGTTTTATTACGTAATTGTGCAGTATACAGAGGCCTTAGGATTAGTATTAACAATCAGTACTACAGGTTACAGATATCGTACAGCTAAAAAGCCAGGTGGATATCGGCAATAAAACAATCTAAAAGGATGAAAACATTTGAAAGGTAGGGAATTGGGCTGGTGACGAAATTTGCTGTGATTTTGATTTCTTTTAATTCCATTGCTTCTCTCATCAGTACGTTGGAAGGTACTTTAGAACAGCAGTGGTTGCTTGGCGATGGTTGAATGTGGTTTTGATATTTTAAACCAAGTTCAGCTAAAGAGCTTACATTTCCATCTGGTGGTTGCATGTGTCATTACATTGTTTCTGCACTTAAAATCCTAGGCTTCCCTACGTATAGAGGCCTGATTTAATAAGCATTTGCTCCTTTATACTTATTTTAGAAAAACAGCATGCTACCACCCAAAGTGAAATCCCAGAATCAGATAGATGCTAAAACGGTCAGTAGTATTATCAAAGAACAAATGTGCCAAACACACAACCAACCTCACAAGCCAATAGAAAATATATCAAGGGAAACATCCCACAAAGAAGCATGGAAATAAACCAAAAAGATACACTGAACACAGTAAAATAACATTACATAAACTATGCGACATCATCCTGATCACAACCAGTCAGATCAAACAGCCAGCCACAAACAAATACATTTTTACTCTTGCCTTTCTTAATAATACAGTTGTCGCTTTGATGAATCGAGCTTTGTCAGTAATTTCTTATAGCACTATCAATTACATTTTCTGGATAGATTCCTTTTTGACAGTATCTCAGTTATTTTGTGTCAGTGCAAGCAGTTAATTTGAATGGTTGTTTTGGGACTTGTCCAGCTCTTGCTACCGCTTAGTTCTTGCACAAACTGTTAACTGGGCGATGTTAGGTTACACTCACTCTGATGACGGCTAGAGGATGACTAACACAAAGTGTACAACAACAGATGAGCTCCTGTCTCTCTCTTTGTATTTACAAGAATCAATATGATACACGTTCCTAATAGAGTGCACTCCAGCACCACTGCTTATGTGTAATGCATATAGTACTAGAGAAACACACACTAACACACAACCGTCACATCAGTGCCACCACCGTGCTGAGAATGATCCACCACTCAAATAGTACCTGATCTGTGCTAGTCCTATGGGGATCCTGATCCTGTCGTCCACTTTGCTTCTCAGAGTCCAGTGATTATTACTCCCATCATTATCTCGTAGTCTGTCAGTTGGTCAAAATGAAGCAGTAATGATGCCATGTTTTGCACAATCCAACATTTCTATCTGGTTGTGTTATTTTCTTTGTCAATAAGAATGAGGAGGTGCATAAAACTGTACTTACATATTAATATAATACACATAATATAGATAATATGCCTTTGATTGCACTTTACTTCTTCTCTTGGGTTTTTTGGCTACTGGCATATTGTATTAGTGCATCGTGGTTGGAAGATCGCATTATTGGGTGTTTTATTTAGGGTACCCATGTTTGAATTTGGAATTTTATTGTTTGAATTTGGGGCATGAAATTTCAAACAGACCTTTCGAAGTCTGAATTGTTTGACATTCAAATTCTGAGGTTCTACTGTATTTGACTTTTCATCCACTTTTGGAGGCTGATAATTGCAATTGTGTAGTAATTGTAATGGAAACATTAAATTTCAACAGCAAAATAGAATATGCTATTGTGAGAGTATTATGAAGCTATCAGCTGGCTTATTCGGGCAGGGGTGAATGTGGACGCATCAACCTGTGCAAATGCAATATCTCAGTATATACTGCTCACAAAAATTAGGGGATATTTTAAAATGAAATAGCCCATATTTAAATATGTTCTGATTTGGATTTGTTTTTGTTCTGTGGTCTCTTATTCAGACGGCATCAAAGCGATGGGCATTTAGGTGGGCAGCCCCAACTGCGGGCAAACATGAAGGTGTCTCAGTCACCTCAGCACACTTCCAAATCCAGTTTAGAAGAGGATCTAAAGAAACTCATCACTCTAGACAGTCCTCCACCTAGCTGCAGTAAATCTAAGGTAATGTCACAAAATGGCCTTGATGAAAATCTGTGGGTGTTCAACATTACGTATGTTTCAAAACTCACTGTAAATTCTCTCAACACAAATGCAGCACCACTTATTTATCAAAAGTATCTCTCCTTCAGCCATCATTCTCATCATCCACACCATACACCCGCTCCTTACAGCGGACCTTCTCTGACGAGAGTATTTTCAGTGGGCAGAGAGAACTAACGACAACCATGCAGGGTGGATTTTTCAGTCATTCCACCATGCCACGCTCACCCAGCGCACGCAGTGCTACCCTTCGTCAGCCATCATACACACAGAGTGCCAAATCTCTTGGTAAGTGACTAACATACTGTTAACATTAGTTAATCTTTCTCTTTGCTGCATTGATTTGAAGAAACATGAACACTAAATCTGTTATTGTCAAGTGTTCTGTTTTATTTAAAAAATTAGATGAGGCTTTTATTCAATTTCTCCGCTGCATCTTTTTAAGGGACTGGCAGCTTCCATTACACTTAACAGCAGTAATGAAATAACAAGATCAAAGCTCCATGAATGCACTTAAGTAACCACATTATCATAGTGAGTTATCATAACGATCTAGAGCCTTCTCCAAGAAACACTGGACCTCTTACTTACACCTAGGGACAGCTTTTGTAAAGCCAAAGGTCCTGTGTAGTCACATTAGTTAAGGTACTGAACTACTTACCAGAAGATTCAGCATTCCTGTAGCTCCTACCAAGTTGAGCTGGATAAAGGCTTCTTCTACATTCTGTGCAGTGTAAACTTGATCATAGACATTATGGGGGTTTAATGATGCTTCAGGAACCTGACTGTTAACCAGAATCCAGTAAAAGCAAAGACAAAGCAATGCTCCTGCTGAGCCCTTAAGCTTGAATGGATTGAAATGTTGTCGGATTTTACATGTAAGATGTAAATCGCTTTGGATAAAGGAGTCTGGTAAATGTCATTTAATTTAGGGAAACCATGCCAAAGTTTACAGAGCTAGCAAGTTATCTATTTTTTACTTAATACTTAACAGCTGTAGTTTCAGATTTCAGATATGTTTTATAAGTACAGCACTCTGTGGTCATGACTGTTATTTTATGGCTATTGAGCATATACTGGATCCTTCTTATACAACACATTCATAGAACCTGGCAACTGCACTAATAAAAGCAAGGGTCCAAAAAACGTCTTACTCTCTTTACCACGGCTGTCCCACATTTATTTAAAAAAATGGGGTCCTAATGCGATTATTATGTAGCTGTGTTTGGTGTTTTGGTTAACCGTAATATATATGAAGGAAGCTTAATAGCTTCACATTCTCTTTCCTCTCTATAGCTTTTTTTTGTTTTGCTCTCTCACGCTGTTTCTCACTCTTTCTCTCTGTCCATTTCTTGCTTTTTCTTTATTTTCTTTGTTTTTTTGCACTCTTGCGGTGTGTGTCTCTAAGCGAGCATGTATGTGTAACCTAATCAGTGATTTAGTTAGTCAAATTATGTCTGCAAGTTACTCCTGTAGGTGAAAAATATTGGCTTTTTTACTTGTCTTTGATTCCACAGTGCCCTGCTTTTCTGAGTGCACATGAGAAATCTCAAATCCATAAACCAAAAAATAAGACTGGTGACCTCTTTAAGAATAGCTTCACTTAAACAACTATTATTATTGCCAAAATAATGATTATTTGAATGTGTTTGATGTCCACTGTGCTTATACATGACAATATTCTACACTGGTTTATAAATTGATCAGCAGACTAAATGATCATCTCTGTCCATCCAGGTGATCTCACCTCCACAGAGTACAGTGTTTTTGAGAAGGCATCACGCAGGAAACCCCTGCAGGACCCCAGCCTTATTCCCCTTCCTGATGCAAGTGCAGACAGTGGACTCGACTGGTCCGACCTTGTGGATGCAGCCAAAGCGTTTGAAGGTACTCGATGCCGCCGCTTCCATACCACCATCTTCATTCTGGCTTTCTGACTGGTTTGGAAACTTGGCAGTTACAATGCATTAATGAACGTTTCAGTGAGAACTCATTTACTTAGTTATTTTGCACTAAATATTTCTTTAACCTTTTTGGCTCATGCCACCCTTTCTTTCCCTATCTTTATCTAATTTGAAGATTTGGGAAAATATTTTTCACTCTTCTTTTCTTAATGGGAAAAAGAACACAGCGTTGGCCAAGCAGAATATGGGGTGATTGTGAGTGTTTTTAGATATTGGAAGTAAATGAAACCTAAAATAATAGCATTACTATTACTGTGTAGTATTAGAGTAGTATTACACTGATCACTGCAAAATGGAAATGAGTTTTTGTATATCAGTCAATTTCACAGATTTTACTATTTGTAGGTACTATATGTGTTTGAGTGAAATTGAACATTTTTGTTTAATTCCGTAAATTCCTGACAAGTATTTTTGCAGCACTGACAAGAGCATTTATTCCCTGTAAATCCAAAATAACAAAAATTAGGGGATACTTCAATATGAAACATCCCTATTTTTTGTAAGCAGTGTATATGAATAACAACATGAAGAACACACATTTGTAGTCATTATAACAAAACAATATTAATGTTATCTAATCTTATGAAATTTCAGAAATTTAGTCATCTTTAGTCATGTTTCCTTAGTATATAAGATTTGATTCAGGTGATTACCTAATTAGTAGTTCATGTAGAATCAAGAGTGTCTGTACTGGAATTCATCAGATAATGGAATTTGGATTTAGGTTCATTGTAATTCACATGGACTACAAACCTTTTGTTGGAATGTTTTCGTTCTCCATTATAGAAAAAATATATATAATAAATCAAATGATTAAAATCAATGATTAAAATCATTTTATAGTTTTTTAGCGAGATATTTAACTCGCTATTTTACACATTTCATTATTTCAAATAAACAAATATAATTACATGGCAAGTATATAAAGGCTGTGGAATGTATTTGTAAAACAGAACTGATGTTCATTGACTTTCATTACTTGTTGACTGAGTAATATTTTCTTTGATTTTGTTTATGCCAAGAATTTGATTGTATGTTATATTATTTAAACATGTATTTGTAAAAGTCTTGCACTTGTACTACTCTTGTTAATAGGATATCCATTGTTGCTTACTAATGACATCGGTGTAAATGATAACATTGAAAGAAAATTGAAATGTCTAAGCAGGTGTTTAATTAAAACTGCTGCATTCAAGTAAGAACTGTAGAACACAAACTTCAGAACAGCATCCATTCATTTCAAGCCAAACAACCTCCATGCGAGTGAAGATTTCACTCTCACCATTTCCAGCAATGAAATATAACAACATAGACTGCAGTGCTTGTTCCTTGTTCTTTGTAATCTAATGTAATCTGCTTTTTACTGGTAGAATGGTGGTTGGTTTATAATACAAGGAAAAGTACTTAAATCCTATTGTCCATCGGGGCCATTCATTGCTTTCCTTTTCATGCTGTCTATTCTGCCCACGTTGTCTCCAAGATTTACCCCTCCTTTAAAACTGTTTTAACTAATTCCTTTATTGGGTTTTTTCATTTGTGCCTGTAGTTCAGAGAGCAACAGTTTTAGCATGCAAAGATGCTACTTCCAGACCAGAAACACCTGCTTCCAACTCCCAGAAGACTGAACTGCAGACTTCAGTTCAGCAGTGCGTCTCACCCAGGTGCGTCTCACTCAGCTGGTGTATCACTTGCATCCACTCTGACATGTAGCACTTTAGCAAAAAAAAAAACTCCATGGCATTATTAACTAGTTAGTATTAAGTAGTGGAAGTACATTGGCCAGAATTATGACCAGGATGTCTTAACTTGTGGTCATTGGTTGTAGGGG
Organism: Parotocinclus haroldoi; assembly: GCA_034779995.1. Classification (NCBI taxonomy): domain Eukaryota; kingdom Metazoa; phylum Chordata; class Actinopteri; order Siluriformes; family Loricariidae; genus Parotocinclus; species Parotocinclus haroldoi. The sequence continues at coordinate 28,337 of JAUZST010022366.1, forward strand.
AGGTGTGTCCATATGTGGCCTATGGTCAGATTTTAATTGGCACTCGGCGTCCCTCTTAAGAATACATTTCTACTGGGCCAATGGCACATTGTGATTTTTCCTTTCACTCGATGGTGACAGCTGTAGATAAATGACTTAACTCCAGGTCGACTGAAACTTATGTGAAATCTAGCCGTTGCAACTTGCTGTCATACCAGACTGCGTATAATGTTCATAAAATTATCTAATGAAACATCTTCTAATTCTTGTGAGCAATATATCTGTAACTCAGGGAAGCGCATAACACCAGCCCTCACATTCATTTCTTATTGCCCCTTAGATATTTTGGCATGGTACAGTCTGTATTTTATAGAAAGGGGTGATATGCTGTTACTCATTGCATCGCTCTTCAGTCACGTCTTGTGTGCTAATGTTTTAAACCGGTATCCTGAATAAGCTTGGCTGGGAGCTGGGAGTTTCTTTCTGTCGTTTCTTTCACTGTTAAAGATTACCTGTGCATCCATAAAGAACATAATTCCTAAATAAAGAACCTTTCTTCCCAATTCTGATACTTGGCTTGAACTTCAGCAGGTCGTTTTGACTAAGTCGGCATGCCAAAATGCGTCACTTTAGTAGATTTGCGCTTACAAGCAGTTGGACAGGTGTACCTAATAAAGTGTCTGATGAATGTTTATTTGAGGAACTTTGATTTATATAGTTATTTATATAGTATATGCTTTTTATCTAAACAATAGGCTGTCAGTATTCAGGAACTACAATGTGTTACACTATTTTTAGAGGGAAAAGAAAGATCTATTTCTCTCACCATAACATTGTTTGAATGTGTGCCAGATAGATAGTTTATAGCAGATCGTTTCTGACTTATGATTCTTTTAAAAATGAAACGTATCATTTTATATGAAATATATGTCCTGCTTGTTCCTGCTCAGTGAGAATCCTGCCAGTCTGATCGGGAAGGTTAACCAGCTGGAGTCTATGGTAAAACTTCTGCAGGAAGATTTAAAAAAGGTGAGAGAAGAAAGCATGAGACTGCAGCATGCAGTATTTTAGATCAGTTTGTTCAGATCTTTGCTTTTCTAATGACCCAGTCATTTGTTTCTATAAACTACTGTGTGTAACTGTGTTGTTTTCTTGCTCACCAATGATTTCTTGATTACCGAGAGAATGCACAAATGGACAATAGGTAGATCGGCATCTACAGCTTACATGCACACACACTAAATGGAAAGGTAGTTGTTAGATTAGTAACTACGTGTATTGTGAGATTTCACTTTAGAGTACTGTACTACAACCTACAGTTTGCACGCAGCTCATCAAAATGGGAACGAGCCAGCACATCACCCCAAATTGACAAACCCAACTTACCAATCATATTGTATTTTACAGCACTTGGGGTTGCCAAGTGTTATTGCATTCCCAATACTCAACCGGTCACCGTTACCTATGGTCTTTTATAAGTCAAGGTCCCCTTCAGGTAACATGTCCTACACTGTGTACAATTACTGCTTCGTCCATGAAATATGGTCATCTTGTAAGTCTATCTATAATTCGAATCTGTACAGTCAAGCAGAGTTATCTGAATGTACGTTGTTGCAGAGAATGATTCAAATGGTGAGTATTTTTGGGTTCAAAAGGGATATTTCTATTGATGGGGAAAAACCTACCCTGTTCCTCTATATTAGAACCCTGCCTAATTTCAGTGATGGACTTTCTGTTCTGATTGGTCTGTCTGCCTGGGTGTTCTAAGTAGTTTTGAGCAAGAAGAATCTCACTGATCCCATGTGATGTGTGTGAGCATGAACGCATAATCTCACAGATGTTTCTTTTAGTGCAAAACACTAATAATAATAGCTGTTACTTCAGAATTAAGCACTGAAATGAAAAGGGAGGATATAGGTAAAGGTGAGAAGTTATTTATTTAATCATTGATTGTAGCGGTGACAGCTACTGGTTTCTATAGTGGGGAGGGAAATGAACCTGTCCCAAATGTTATAAATAGCGTGATTCATATAACAGAATTTATCAGGGCTACCAGAGGTCAACTGTATGAAATTCATAGACTTAACATGAACTGTTGCACCTTAATCTGCCTAAATGCTCCCCAAGCAACAAGCCTAACGTGTTAATGCTTATAGCTCCTACACATGTGGCTGCAGGATGTCTTTCACATATTGCTGAGCCTAGTGTCTCGCTCCACAACAAGGGCAAGATTTGATGCACTCACCATCAAGTCTCCGTACTCGAACACTAAACAAAAAATGAAACAGTTCCAGTCCATAGCAGTCCTGGTTTTTTGCAGCAATGCTAATGTTATGGCTGTTAATGGCAGGACATATAATGGCCACAACCCACATTTCCTTCTGCTAAGCATCTGGAAATGATCCAGACAGAGACAGGGTTGTTTAGTGTAGGTGCTACTTTTGTCTGGTTGGTGGATAACAAAACTATGGGAGCTGCTTGTGCTTGTTGGCAAATCAATCTATCCTCTTTACTAGCGGTCTGTATGGGCTGTAAAGAGCCTGTTTTCTGTGTGCGCATGTCCTCATGGAACCACTTCTCCAAACACCCAGCTAGATCAGAATGGCCTATATGGTGGGGACTTAATTAAAAAACTATTTATCCTGCTTCTCTCTCTCACCTGGATGGATTGGATAGGATTTGATCTGACCACAATCCTCACCATGACAAAGGGGTTATTGAGCATAACGAAATGATTAGCCTTTTATTCAGTGTTCATTATGTCTTCATCACAATCCTCCAACTGTCTCTGTCTTCCAGGAGAAGGATGCAAAGGTCTCGTTACAGGCTCAGATTCAGTGCCTGAGGGTGGACAATCAGCGGTTGCAAGAAGAATCTCACAATGCCACAGCCAAACTCAAGAAGTTTACGGAGTGGGTTTTCAACACCATTGACATGAACTAGTCGCTCTGAGCTAGAAGAGCCACACTGTCGCACTGTCAAATGCAGTATGATTCAAAATGGGCAGACCAAATCACCCAGTAAAGCATTACGCTGTGTCTTTACACGATTCAGTATGACGTGTCACAGTCACGCTGATGTACTCAGTTAGGCTGAGTCATGATGAGAGTCCTGCATGTACTCCTCGTCTGACTGGGGGAAAATCTGTGCATGGCCATTTCCTTTAGTGCTGGGTCTGACCAGGTTTTTTTTTTTTTTTTTTTTAATATGACGGTCTACTGTAGTGTAGGGCATTTTTGGCAGGTAAATTGTAACAAAGCCTTGCAGTTTGTCAGCTTCCTTTTAATGAGGTCTTCTAACACTCTACGATATTGCGGTGGGCTTAATTTACTCAACTTCTACAAAGTTAAGGCTGTTTAATCATGCATACTCACTAGAAAGTGACAGAGATGTTCTGTTATTTTGTTATGTCAGTAGACCAAAATGTAAATCGCCTGGGATCTAAATGATTAATATAAAATGAGGAGCTACAGTTTTCCGTCACCCCTTCCTAGCCCTCTTTAATGGACTGGCATCCATCAACAATGTATTGGAGAAGTCTATTTACATTCAAATCCGGTTTGACACACACACACATGCACACACACAC
>JAUZST010022376.1:0-30173 GCA_034779995.1 Parotocinclus haroldoi
ATGACTTCCCTTTGGGCTAAGCTACAAGTACTCTCTCTCTCTCTTTCACACACACACACACACACACACACACACACACACACACAGTCTCACAGTGTCATTATTTTACCCACTTACAACTATTATACTTAATGATGTGCTTCTCTAGAAAACATAAAGGCCCAGAAACCTTTGTTCTTAGTGATCGGTTGACTGTTTTTCTAAAATTTTCTGTAAATGACTAAAGAATCTCCACTATCTGCCATAGCAGAGAATGTGAGAACCCTTAGACTAAACATGTTACTGTTATTGAAAATGCTGACATGGCATCCCTAGGTGTTTTAACAACCACCTTTAGAAGTCACTCTATGTTCTACGCACGCTCTTATTTTCCTACCAAATGCATTCGTGTGCCAATAACAACATAGAATGGGTGGATTTTTAAAATACATACTGTCCTTACTTGTTTGGGAACATAGTATAGTGACTGAAAACTCATCTGCTTGATCGGCATAAATAACAGTAAAGTGAAAGATAATCTTGGACTCATTGTAACGGACATTTTAACAAGGCCTTATATTGGATTATTACATAGACTATCACCAACTGCTGTTTTTTTTGTTATGTGGTCAGGGATTTGGTAAAGATTGATCCTTGTTACTGATTAATTATAATGTTGCACACTGCAATTCCTCCTGTATAAATAAAATGCAGACAGACAACTGAATCTAAAATGAACTACATTTCATTTCTCACCACTACCAGGGATTTATGGTTTAGATTTCAGAACCAAGGTTTGTTTTTATTGCCATGATGGTGATATTTGCAGACACCTAGAACACGTTGGTGAAAATGGCTTTCTGAAGCTGTTTACATTTATTTAGGAGGTGCACTTTACAAAATTTTGTTCAAAACGCAATACTAACCTAAGTTTTTTTTAAATTTTATTTTATTTTTTAAATTAAATTAAATTTTTTAAAAAAAATTCTGTTTGATTGTGGAGCTAGATTTGTATGAGTTGAGACATTAGTTTGGTTGCTAAGTTCAGTTGCAAGTGAGTCATACAAATACAAAAAAACTGAAAAATAAATGTGATAATATAATGCGTCATGGTTCAGTGTAAAGAAATACGATATTTTGTCAGGTCTCCAGCCACTTTATTTAGAATTATTCTTTACATAGTAGCAATTCTCCAACATAGACACGTTTATTTGTTTACATGTTTGTTGTTCACTTTTTTCATGCCAGCGTACAAAATACTCCAGAAGTTGAAGTTTCTGGTGAACCAGAACCCCATATTATGAGGCATGAGGAATGGTGCCAGTGTACGCTCATGGAACACTTTATTAAAAACACTATGCTCGGTAATTCCCCTTGCTCCCAAAACAGCTATAACTCTCTGTGGCATGGATTCTGCAAAGAACTGAAATCTTCCTTGAGATTCCCTTGTTGACATGATCACATCGCAAAATTTCTGCTGATTTTTTTTTTTTCTACCACATAAGACATTGTTAGCTTCAGATCCAGAGACTGGGAAAGCCACTGAAGAACACTGAGCTCATTGTCATGTTCATGATGGCAGTTTGGGATGACAGTTGACTAAGCAATACACTGCTGATTACTTCAAATGGATTGGACAGGACTGTTTACACTTTTTACTTGGAAGGATGGATGGGGAGTGACTCCCGTTGTGTGGGTATGGTTTGGTTTTACAAAATGTGCCAGTAAGCAGAAAAAGAATCGTGTAAAGTTTGCTACTTGACAGTTGTAGCTGGAGGAAGTGACACAGTGTTCACCGTCGTAAAGTGAAGCATGGTAATCGGCATTATGAAAGCCAGAAGATGCATCCAAAGCTAATGATTTGTTGTATCGCATTAAAACGAAATCTAAAAATTCAGTTCCTGTTCTGAAAGGGTACGCTTATTGCTTTGCTGAAGTGATTCTAAAAAACAAGAAATCTATGGAAGGACACGTCAAATGCCACCACGTTCAATATCTGTATGGACATTTATACAGTTAAGAACAAAGAACAGTTTAGCAAAGACGCAAATTATATATATATATATATATATATATATATAATTGTATATATAAATCAAGCTTTTCCCCATATTACTGTATTGTATATAATGTATATTGTTACCATGAAACAAGGAGACTTATACTTACTCTTACACTGCTTGTGATACAGTTTCGAGTACATACATTTTGGCAGAATCTGTCTGTGGTTTTGAACTTGAACCATAACATGATTCATTTTTGAAAATAAAGGGGAATTCCCATTATTATTTAAACATTTGTGAGTTAATTTGTTAAAACCAACAGCAGGTTGATCTAAATATATTTCGTTCCTCAATAATGGACCTGTATCTGTGTACTCGAACTAGATCAATATTTTAATTTCCTGGTTCTCAGGCTTTGTTTTACATCCATCAGCTGCATAGTCTGTACTACGTCTAAGCCTTTAACAGATACCCTTATCCAGAGTTACTTACAACTCTACAATCTTAGCCTTCCCTATCCAAACAATTGTGAATTAAGGGTCTTGCTCAAGGAGCAAACAGTGCTGTTTTTCACTGATTTGGGATTTCAACCTTGGACCTTCTGGTCTTTAGTCCAGTACCTTAATTACAGTCCCTAATTTATACTGATCATGATCTTAGTATTGACCTTGCCTTACTTTCCTAATATCCCTGTCTTTACCTGATTGCATTTTGTATTGAAATAATATTAAAACACTTGATCACACCTATTTTAACTTGATAACTGTGATTAGTTAAATCTTGCTTGTTCTAATTAGGCACTTAAAAAAAAAATCCTCATAGTGGACAATAGGGGAGAAACGATACACAAATTTCACAATACGATACATATTGCTGTTTTGGCTCCACGATACAATACATTTTCAAAACAACATGGGGAAAGAAAATTATTTTAATTTCTCTTTTATTTTTTTAAAGTAGAAGTCAGAGAGGCCAATACAAACTCAATTTTTGGAAAGGATGGCTAGTACTAGAAGTTTTCGTAGAAATGAGTGCGAGATGGAATTTTATAACGAGGCTCAATTTCCTCCAGCAAGTTGTGGAATCCAGGATCATCTACAACAGTGTAGGGCTACAAAGCAGAAGCTAGAAACTTCTCTATGGCGCGAGTAATTTGCCCATTCACTATCTGCTTAAATGCTGTCGGGAGAAGCAGCTGCTGTGACTCGTGTTTTCTCTTTGCTTCGGTAAGTGACACGTTTGGATGGTGTCTCGGCAAATGAGTTTACTTATTGGAAGTATTAGCACCGATGTTTGATACTCACGTTGAGCAAGGTTTACACACAGTTACTGTTTTGTTCACCATTCTTTGCCCATCGTTGTAACTGTCTGGGAAACAAAATATTCCCACACAGGAGATGGATGTGAGGGTGATTTTGGTTGTTCCAGATCAGTCTTGCTCTCTTCGATAGCCATTTCACAGTCATCTAATCGTCCAGCAGACTAACCAAAACCATGACGTTTTTCCCCCAGTAGCTCGAAACGCTGCTCGAGCGTCGTCATAGTAACACACCTGTTATACACCATGCCACTAGATGCCGTATGAAACTACAGTCCGCCTCAGAACTCTCTTCTGCTCTGCAGATGGATGCAACTCTGTAGCGCGATTTGAGAAACGACGCAGCAAATAATACAAAAAATAAATCTTAATGTATTTGATTCACACCTTGTATCATATTGAGGAAAAATAAATAAATAAATAAGTATTGCTATGTGTATCGAGACACCCCTAGTGGACAATGTATGCTACAACAGAATACATATGATATTTTGTAATAATTCAGTCCACAGGGATTAGGTGCTTTTCTTCTAAACGAGTGTAAGGTGTTACCTCTAGCTGGGCATGTTATCAAACCATGCACTTAGTGGTCTTGTGTGCTTATGCAACAGAATCAACCATAAATTCATAGACAGAACCTTGAGTATTCTATCTATACTGAAATATAAAATATCCAATATTTTTTTGAGCAGTGTATTATTTCCCCGAAGTTAGAAGTACTGTAGAGCTGCCTTGTTTTTAAATCAGTGTTATTTTATAGCATTCAACATTTAGTCTTTTAGAAATGTTTTCAGAAACTGTTTTTGAGTGTGATTTGATCACTTGGTGACCACAACTGGCCAGACACTGCAGTGCTGCTGGAGCTTTAAACCACTTCAGGGTCACTGCTGTACTGAAAATATTCCACCAGTCAAAATGTCCAGCCACCAGCATCTTGAAGGCAGCATCCAGTGAGCACTGATGGAGGATTAGAAGATGACTTAAGATAAGCTATGCATCACAGATGAACTTCTGTCTCTGACTTTTCATTTACAGGGTGGAGAACACAAGGTGGCAATCTGAATGTCTCTAATAAAGTTGACAGTGAGTGAAGAATGAGTTCCTGGTCATTTAAGTGGACAAACAAAGTATTTAGAGGAACAGATGGACTACACTGTGTAATTGTAGAACCACAATGTGCACATAAACATAAAGTAAAAAAAAAAAAAAATATATATATATATATATAAGCAGAATATAAACTGGCAAATATATAACTCTTAAGACCTGTATGGTGTATAGAATGTATGGATAGGGTATGATGATTGGGGAGAATTTTGAAAACGGCTCATAAGTCCAGTGCCAGAATTTAGCAGACGCTCTTATCCAGAGCGACTTACAATTGATACAGTCTTACAATCCAAGCAATTGTAGGTTAAGGGCCTTACTCAAGGACCCAACAGTGGCAGCTTGGAACCCTGAACCTTCTGGTCCATAATCCAATATCTTATCCACTAGGCTACCACAGTCCTATTTGTATGGTGTTAGAAATTCAGCTTGTCAGGAGCCAGGATCTTCATCATAGGAGTTTATTTACGCAGAGGATCCTATAATGGTACAGCTACATCGACCCGACCCCTGATCTAAATAATTCATCGTACATAATGTGTTTTGCTTGGATTTAAGAGGTGTTAAGAAGGAAGGAAAAAGTGATAGACAGAAGGTCTAGTGGGCAAAGATAAGAGTGTGATAGATGCTGGTCGAAGAGGTCAAATGTCGAGAAAAGATGTTGGTTGTGCGTGAAGGTGAGATAGTCTGACTAAATTCTAAGCCGTTGGCCAAGTAATGAAAGTGAGATTGACGATTAAAGGAATAAAAAATAATAATAATTGCTGTGCTGCTTGAATGGTATCATGTTTGACAACCCTGGTATATTACATATTGACTGGTAAGCTATTAATATAGCTCAAGTTTTCATGAAATAAAATAGACTCTGTGTCATTTTTCTCTTTAGGTTGTGTTTCACAAGATGTCTCCAAATGAAACCCTGTTTCTGGAGAGCACAAATAAAATCTACAAGGACGACATCTCAAGCAGCTCATTCGTCAACTTTCAGATCTGGGACTTTCCTGGACAGGTGGATTTCTTTGACCCCACCTTTGATTACGAGATGATCTTCAGAGGAACTGGAGCTTTGATTTTTGTCATCGATGCACAGGTAATGTGATGCATCACAATATAAACTGTGATATTTTGCTTAGCTTGCTAGCTGCAATGGCAGCACTGATGATCACTCTCTGTGTTTATCTGTTCTTTGAATGCAGTAGCACAGTAGATGTGACGTTTGGCTGATAAGGGATAAAAAGAAGAGTTAAAATAATTTTGTCTAATAAATATGAATCATGGTGATTAAAATGAACAGGTCTGGGTTTCTCAAGCTCCTCAGTGAGATCAGCTTAATGAGTCCGTCTCAGCCTAGTGAGCTGCCCACAAGGATAGCATTTTACATAGAATGCATGTCATAGAATGCTTGCTCCCGACAAGAAGGCTGTTCGTCCCAATTATTGGATGCCTAAAATGCTGCCTACAGAAATCTTACATTGGCTGAATGTTATTGAAGAACAGAACGTTTCCTTGGCCACTAAGGCAATCCCATTGCATGCAAAACCGTTTAAAAGCATTGAGCTATGAGAAGCAGTCATCATGTAAATGTACAATATTTTAGTGTTTAGTGTTTTGTTTTTTGTCTTAAAACTACACAAAGCATTTTATTTGAAATTTAGGCCAAGGCAATAGCACCTGCTGAGTTATGTAAACTTTGATCGCAAGCAGAAATAATGTTGTACTTATTTTACCAGGGCTATAAGTAAGTGTTGAGGGGACTGTATGGACACGTTTTATATATAGTGTGTGTAGAATGCAACTTTAGCTGGACTGGCAAAATTCAGTGTTTAAAGATATAGTCCCTATTCTGATTGGATCTATAGTTTTTTTCGAGGTACACGGGGTACGTCTATGATTTGAATGTCACGAACATGCCAAGTGATGTCAGCGTTTCAGGTGTCATTTTGGTCCGTTCTTCCTGCAAATGTCTCAATTTGTGCAGCAGTACATGTGTCTCTGTTGTGGGCAGGTCGTGACTGCAGGCCATCCATTCCAGTACCTGTACTGTTCCTCTGCAGCCCTGCTTTTGTAATGTGCAAAATAATGTTTTGCATTGTCTTATTATTGTTATTATTATTATTAAGTTGTATTTATATAGCACCTTTCTAGTACCTAAGGACACTTGTTAAAATGCACAGATGTTCCTGGAAAAGACATTCAAACCAATGAAAATTAAAGGCATTAAAGGCGTTAAAGGCAGCATATGTTGAATGGTTCTTTCCCTCTTTGGTCCAGAGCAGATGGCATCCATATCTTGAAAAAAAGATTTCTAACACTGAGCGATCTGACCACAGTACAACAGTCTCAACTGTGTGCTGCTTCTGAACATGGTTAACATAAGACTTCGTTTCTGTGTTGTAAAGTTTTCAATGATATTTGTCAATGTAACGCTCTTGTCAAAGTAATCTCTTGGCCATGTGGCCATATCAGATATTGATAAATGGTGGTTCTTTATGCAGTGCTGTTTGAGCGATCAGGGTTTACAGGAGTTCAGCTTGAACTTGTGGTCTATGCACTGATGTATAGTTGGGCAAAGTTATTATATTTTATTGTATTGTGTATTGTATTGTGATCAATTTGATCATCACCATAGACAATATGCTATCGGCAATGCTTAAAGAACATGGACGGACTGCTTTTATTATAAAGTGTCTCATTAGTCCAGTTTATTTGGATGTGGTGATGGAAGCGCAAAATATTTTGAATTAAAATGACTAGGAATGGGATAGTATTGAAATAGTAGAATCTGATGCTATTGATGCTTTTGTGCATATTTATAAAACATTATTTCTATGTTGCTCACCCCTAAACTGAAATTCTCTCAGATTCCTTGAATCTTTTAATGTAATTTATCATAGGCATGGTTTTTAAAAAAAGTTTCATATTTTCCCATGCATTTGTTGACAGTTGTGAAGGAGCATCTGCCCATTTTGCTCTTTAAAGAGTCAGTCTTTTGTGATATTGCTTTTGTACCACATAAGGGTTTATATTAGCTGTTGGAAAATGTCCATTTTACTTTTTTGACCTGTACTAGGCAATTTTTTTCTTCATCCATGCTGTTCCTTATTTTAGAATAGCAAGTCCTTACTGGCATTAGGAGCAATATATGCTACATTTATTTATTTTATATTTTAAATCTATCCCATTCTGATATGTCCCTAATTTTTGCGAGTAGTGTAGTTTGTTCCAGAGTATGCATGCTCATACTTTCTGTGAGCAGTGCAGAGATTAGGGGATATTCCATTACTGTAAGCAGTAGAGCTGTGGCTTGGCAGCTTTCTATTTCAGTCAGATATCAGAATTTTCACTGTAAAGATAACGCAACTTGTTTGACTTCGCACAACAAAATGGGTTGTCATAAGATCTTCATGTCAAACCTGATGTTATGAACTGTTCAGCTATGCTGGTAAAGGGATGTAAGTGTTTCTATTGAAATGGTCTGAAAGTTGTTTCTCTCCATACACCGTTTGCTAAGGGCTTGGCGTGGCTAGATCTGACTTGACTTGTAACCAAACCACTTTCAAAGCACTGTAATGCAACTGCTTGATCCTCATAAAGTTGCAGCTGTTTTATCTTGCTTGATGCTTCTAGTATGCACATTTGAGCTGATGTTTGATCTATATAAGACAGAAATCCTTTTATAATAGAAATAAAAACTTACTTCTAATGCTTTTGTTGTTAATATAGATGTTTAGGTGCGTTGTGTACGGTATCTCTTGGTTACAGAGTCAAAATACTGATTTAAACTGCATCCCTGTCCTTAAAAACAATCAACAACACACACTTCACTGAACAAGGATTATTAATCACAGCCACTGTTGCTCATAATTATCGTATTCTAAAAAGAGATTTTGCATGCTGTCTTTTTATTAGTTACTCTAAACCAATGTTTACTGTTCCACTGTTGGCATGTATCATTTGACAGCTTATCTCATGTTTACATCATGACTTTGTGTTAACCAATAGGTGGAGTTCATGGACTAATCTTGAACTGACTAAGAACATTAATGAAAAAATCTTAAATCCACCATAATCAAAAACAAGACAAATCATATTCAGTTTATGATTAGAAGTGAAACAAGAGGTTTGCAAGTTACTGGAACTTATTCTTAAAACCATAACTGTTCAAGATGACTGTGTGAAACCCTTGAGGCTATTTAAATGTTTAAAAGCAAGAGCTTTGTAGCCTACTTCTGGATGACATGAGCATAAAACCACTCCTGGTCAGGGTCACAGAATTGAGCAGCATAATTGTATGGCTGTGTCCTTACATTTAAGCACTTGCTAGAATAGGTGTGACTGAAATGGCAGTACCCAGTTTTCTACATGTAATCACTGAGTTAGGACTGTATGGTGTTGACGGAGTGCTTAAGGCTTTGGAATACTATGCAGAAAATGATCTGCCAAGCTGCCACTGCTGGTCCCTTGAGATTCCCCTTAACTGGACAGCTCAATTGTGTCTTTTAAACATTTGAAGGAATAAAGTACCAGAATGTTTTAACACTGCTTATCCTGACCAGCGTCACGAGAGAAAGCAGAAAATACATTTACAGAAGTTGGCACACAATCTTATCCACAATTGCATACAACAGATAAGAGTCCTACAAAATACCATCAAAAGTATTAAGGACCTAACAATGATAGCTAGACATTGAACCACCACTGCCCCATTGTTTACCACACAAACCAAACTACAGTACATTCTGACCAGAACTCCAGTCCATGAGAGGTCACTGCAAGGTAGTTAACACTCCCAGGGTGTTAATGGGTACACGCATATGGGTATGGGCATGTAGACTGTGTTTGGTGGTGGTGTTGCCGCCCTGCAAGAGACTGGCACCCTGTCTAGGGTTGAATTCTGTCTTTTGGATGTACTCCATGGACAGGATGCCAATCCATCACACTTGTCACCTTTGAATTCCAGGCTAATAATATCTACTCCTGGTCAGTCATCACTGCACTACTTGATAAGATGAAAATATAAAATATGCCTCTGTTTTCCTATCATGTGAAATTCTTATTACTCAGCATTGTGTGGCATGGTGGTTAGCACAGTCTCTCCATAGCTCCTGAGAGCCTTGGTTTAAGTGTCACATAGTGTTCCTACAGGAGGTATGAAAGCAAAGCAAACAAATCTTATCCTGTAATGGTGAATGTAGTTCTCAGGGGCGCTCCGTGGGGTTAGTTTCTCCCAAATTAGTCCCTAGAACCTTGTGACACTTGGATGACATAAGCTAAGAATTTCCCTTCGGTGACTGTCAGGTTTAGGCGGCGTAAGGAATGTCTCTTTTCTTTTTTTTAGTGTGACGATCTGGTGTTTGTTTTGCTATTACTGTAGCCAAAGATTAATAATGACGGTTGCCCTCAGTGAAGGGGCTTAGATATGGACCAATCACTGTAAACTTGGATCACTGGCACACACCTGGTCCAGTCACCATGTAATTCATTTGCTTCCTATGCGCTGACAAAAGTACCTAACTTGAAGTAGGAGTTAAAGTCCCTATACATGGTATCTTGAGTACTATAGTCATTCCTAACATTCCTAGCAGACTTAGCATTCTCCAAGAGATCTAAGAACTATGAAAAGTTTAACCAGTGCTTAAATGCCTGTGTTCTCTCATGACGCTTTTAGATGAAGTGTTTGAATCACTGGATATAATCTTTCTTTGTATCCGTTTCCTCTCTTACAGACAAATAAAGTAATCCAAAAGATCTTTTCAGTAATAGCTCTCCCATGAAAATGCTGGGCTTCCTGTAACCACTTTAAAATACTGAATTTAGTTTTGACTGCAGTTTTACTGAAGTACTAACTGCCTAACTAACTCTCTTACAGGACGACTATGTGGAGGCCCTTAGCAGACTCCATTTGACAGTATCTCGGGCCTATCGCGTCAATCCCGAAATCAACTTTGAAGTGTTCATCCATAAAGTTGACGGCCTATCTGACGATCACAAGATTGAGACGCAGAGGGATATTCACCAGAGAGCTAATGATGACCTCACTGATGCCAGCTTGGAGAAATTGCATCTTAGGTAAGCTCTTTCTGTTTGGCTCGAAAGCAGCGGAAACAAATTCTGTGTAACTTTGGGGGGGAAAGGTTAGCCGAGGTTCATCGCTGTGTTTTCCCTGGCACATTTGTCTTCCTGTGAATTGTGACAAATGCAAACTTGTGAAATACTAAACACATCAAGTGTCTTCACAAACAGCATTACTGCTGCTGTTTCATCACCGACTCGCTAGCGTACACTCACCCTGTGTGATACAGGCTTTTGCAATATTAAGTTTATAAGAAATGTAATGCATGCTAAACAGCTCGGCTATTGCATAAACAGCATATTACAATAGGATTTACCATTTTCATTGGGTCATAGGTTTTCTCTTTGTCCAATGCTGAAAATAAGAAGTGTCTTGAAGCCATTTTTTACTCTGTCATTTATATCTTCCCAGAAATGAACAGTACACAGTTGGATAGACCAATAAAATACTAATAATGACTTTCAATTCTTATTTAAATATAATTTCTAAAAAGCTGTTCGACGTGTTAAACAGTGTATTCGATTAGCAGGTTTACACACGAATGGAAATATTTAACACGTGCTCAGATAATACCAAGCAGCTCCTTTTAGATTAGCGTCATAGCCTGAGCACAGCTTACTATGTGACTGACAAGGACTTGAACAAGGAAAAGGGAGGAGTAGAATACACCGAGCATGTTCTATGTAGTCTGATCGACAGTGCCATATCCTCCTAGTGCACTTCACTGGCAAAGATGAACGTCCATAAGCTCATTTACACTGAGCACTTGTTACCCATCATTTATGGAGCTAATTTGAATTTTACACCATGAAAATGGGCCAGTCTGAGTGCCCTAGTTTGATCATGGCCTGTCTGTGTGAAGTCTTCCCAATGTCTGCATGGGCTTTTCCCTCCCACATTCCAAAAACATACTGGGTTAATTAGCATTTTTAAATTGCCTTATGATAGATTGGCGCTCTAAGGTTGTTCGTGCCATGCAACGTGTGCAGCCGCCTCGGAACCTGCTTTCCTCTGCACAAACCAGGATTAAAGTGGCTATGACCAGGCATGAATGATGGCCCCAAAACAGTGGTTTTCAAAACACTCAAAGAAGCAAATGTTGGAAAGACATTACTGATGCTGTGACATTTTATCTGACCAAGAATGATGCCCAACAATACAACTGCAATATTACAACATAGAACACTTTCAACCAAGGAGCAGTATGCTATCTAAATGTAGGAAACGTCATGTGAAGGCCGTTATAACACGATATTCATTAAATTGCGTGCGATATCCAACACTTTCTAATAAAGTAAGCTTTATATTCATGGATTTACCTGAGCTTAATTTGGAACTCTGCAGTTTGTGCCATAGGGAATTAAGGGGGAACAACCACGGTCATGTCCAATATATAGCATGTGTAAGGAATGCGGTGCTGTGATATATACAGAAAATATTTAATCTCCTCGATTTACTATAAATTAAAAATACAGTGGATAGTCGCAATGTATCTCGTCGTAAATCAAAGAACACCTGTATAATCATCACAGTAACCCTTAAATTGGGTGTCCTGCCTTATAACTGACGTGCTTTTGATTTAAAAACATGATAGCTTTAATAACCATTGTTTCAAGTATAAGTAGTTTTAATTATATAGTTACAAGAATTATAATTAACATACAGTGTGTCTAAAAACATCACAGAATTGTCTTGTTCTTTAATCCTGGGATATTTCTTTCATATCTGGGGTATCTCTAGCATACTTATCAAAATATCTACGTTGTTTATGCGACTCCCAGTCTTGGGGATACGTTTCTGGTAAGCAAATGCTCTTGATTATATACACTGCTAACAAAATTATTTCCTTAGGGGATGATTTCGTTTCGTAATGCACCCTAATTTTTGTGAGCAGTATATTTTATCCTCCTGTCTGGGATGTCAAAACCGTTTACAATTTTTGTGGACCCATGGGGTTTTCTATTTTAATTGTATTATTGGATTATAATTTATTATTTGTTGTTATTTCTTTACAGCTTCTTGTTGTATGAGCAAAGTTCTCATCAGACTCAGGGAAGTAATGTGAATAGGATTATTGTCTGAGTTTTATACAGATTGTTCAATGTTCATGTGTTCTGGTTTAAGTGCAGGGAATAAGGACTAAATGCTGTGTGGCTGCGTGTGTCTTGGGGATTAAACATTAACCTGTGCAAATAGGATTTAAGTAGAGCTGCTCAGACTCTGTACTGCCCTTCATATTCACCAGATTATCTGGATTGCATTTTTGTTTTCAAAAATGGCAGAAATTGAGTTTTCTCTTTTAATTTTAAAATGATACAATCATAGTATGACTTGTCATAATTATGACACTTTGGGACTTTTAAACCTTTTATTTTTTACTGGATTTCATCCTAATCGTATTATTTTGAACAGTGCAATATTTTGTCTAAAAACCACACTTCTAAAATGGTTCATTCAGTTCCTCTTTCCACTGACTAAACTATTTTTGGAGTCTCCAGATGATTTAACTGTCATTCTTATAAGGCTTTTTAAATTCTTGGCTGCTCATATGATGAATCCCTTAAGTTTTTGTCTCTTTCCTTTAGTCTTTAGTTCTTGGTTCAGTATTTATTTTCTTTACCCTCCTGGATTGTACCTGGGTATCTGTTATGTATGTGATAATGATGATGCGCGAGTCGAAACCCGGCCCGATCTTCAGATAAAAAACACGTTTGAAGACCACATAGATGTTATTGTAATACATTTGCATAGGAAACTTTGAGTCATTTCATAAATGTATGTATTGTATGCAGGACATCTTTTTGATTTTATAGCCAGATTTGTTCTTGTCTTACAGCTTCTACCTGACAAGTATCTATGACCACTCTATATTCGAGGCCTTCAGTAAAGTGGTTCAAAAGCTCATCCCACAACTGCCCACCCTGGAGAATCTGCTCAACATCTTCATTTCTGTAAGGGCTTTGATACATTTAGATTTTTTGGCTTGTTTATGAAACATGAGCTTTCATTAATTTTTCATTAGCTAGTGCTTGCTTTATGGTTCAGTGTTGAGCTCTCTGAGCATCACTCTCTGTTACTGCTCTACTTTTCAGAATTCAGGAATTGAGAAGGCCTTCTTGTTCGATGTGGTTAGTAAGATCTACATAGCGACAGACAGTTCACCTGTGGACATGCAGTCCTACGAGTTATGCTGTGACATGATTGACGTGGTCATAGATGTCTCGTGTATCTATGGGTAAAACCAAATTTGGTTTCTTATCAATCATTTTAATTTAGTATCTTAGTAGTGCCTGCATTTGTATAAATATTTATTTGCTTTTATTTGTCCTTAAATGAGATAATATAACAGAATGGTATTTGTCATCTTATTCTTTTCTCATTTACTTGTGTGTTGCGTACAGATTAAAGGAAGATGGCAGTGGCAGTGCGTATGACAAGGAGTCAATGGCCATCATTAAACTCAATAATACCACTGTGCTGTACCTGAAGGAGGTCACGAAGTTCCTTGCCCTTGTCTGTATTTTGAGAGAGGAGAGCTTTGAGCGTAAAGGTTACCAACTTTTCTTTTCTCCATTTACCTCCTGTAGTGTAGGTTTGGTGTTTCTAACAAAGGCACTCCTAGTGACTGTGGTCTGACCGGGTTCTAGTATTGGCAGTGTCTTGTGACCCGGTCAGGTATTATACATGCGAATAGGGATCATGAGGTGATTCCAGTGCCGCATAATGAAATAATTATAGTCCAAATTCAGCTGGGAGGAACCACATAGCATGTGTTTTTTTTTTCCAATGTTTTTATAACTACGACGTAGCCTAATAGTGCTAGGTTTCATTTTTCATATACTGCTGTACCGTAGCATAACAGAAACAACTGCTGTAAAGCTTCAATAGGCAGCAAATTATACAGTGGTACCTCAGTTCTCGTCGTTAATTCAGTCCAGACGGGGTTGTCGTGTCCTGAAAAATACAAGTACCAAGCAATTTTCTTTCAGAAGGAATAATGCAAATTGAATTAATTCAATCCAGACTGTGCCAGGGATTCTATGCATAACCCATTGGGATATGTTCCATCAAATCCATGAAAGGTTAAATGTATCATGAACCAATTAATTTAATGTAGTCTGTACCGTATCAAAGCGGTACATTTAACACCCCTATTAACCTACAGTTGGCCAAAATGACTAATTTAAAGCTCATTTTATAATAAAGTGTTAAAACATTTGGTGAGTAATGGATTGTAAAACGTAAAAGCAAAACACTTAATCTGTTGGTTAACTCTGGGTGCTAGCATAGATGCTAATTCTAACTGAGCCTAAAAGCCAAGAGATTCAGTCTCTTCTTCTCTTCTTCTCTTTTTGTTGGTTGTCAATACTAACCGTTTAACAAAGGAAAAATGATAAACACAGCTAGTAATCTATATAATACAGAAGCATTTCAGAGCACTTTGAAGAATGGCACACTGGGTACAGCTCACTAGATATACAAGCAGCAGAACATACACCGTTAACACCTGGGAGAGGCTCTGTGAATGTGGTCAATTAAAGAACAGAAATCAGAGATGCAGGACAAAGAGAACAAGACTGAATATGTAAAGGAAGAACTTGTGCCAAAGAAAGGAGTGCTGACTGCAGCTTGGAACTATTTTAGTTTTGAAAATCAGGCTGTGTGGGGCAATGTTTTTCGAACCTCTGTTGATATCAGTTTGGTAACATTAGCAACTTATTTCAACACCTCAGCAGAAAATGCGTCTAACAAGAGTATCACATTTACTGCTGTTACCTGCGTGACTTCAGTGAAACTGTAAAGCCAAAGGTTCAGATGAGGCTTTTTCTTAAGGGACTGCACAGGTCAGGAAAATCAAGTGGTGCCACAACCTTATAAACACATTAACAATCCATTCTAGGTGAGGCTTGCCGGGGCAAATACAAGTCAGCCAAAAAGGCACGTTCCTTTAAGTTCTGTTCTGTTTACGTTATATGTTGCAGTTGGCATAATGAAATATTTTGCATCTGTTTCATGCATGCTGATTCCGTCATATTGTTTTTGTGTAATTTGTGTTTTAAAGTAAACCCTGCATTAATCAAAGCCTTCATTATACACATTGATATTTGTGTTTAATATTTTATGTATCCATGCCAGTAGGATAAACACACAATTTTTAAAAATCAGGCCTGTGCAGACCACTTCCCCATTAAAGTCCTGTCAGTTTCTGTTAAAGATACTATTCAAATGTCATGTTTGTTTCCTGGGCTTTGTTTGTTTGTTCTCTGACCCAGGCATGACTTGATCTTTTTTTTCTTCTGAGCCCAAAAGCTAAAGTGCTGCATTTTTGTTGGCCAATGTTTTACTGCATCCCTAATACCTACTGCAGAAATAATATCAATCAAGTGTTTATCTTTACCTCTCCTCTCTTTGTATTGCAGGCTTAATAGACTACAATTTCCACTGTTTCCGGAAAGCCATCCATGAGGTATTCGAAGTGGGTCTGTCCACGCCAAGGATGGGCACCCAGGCAGCCGGGATGTCTTGCATGATGAAGGCTGTTGCACTGAACGGCACCCCGAGGAGCACCGTGTAGTTAAAATACAGCGCAGCCGTGGAAAATAATAGAGCGGATGAGGGAGTCAGTGGAAAAGACAGAAAGACAATAAATGGGAGGTGTCGCACCATGGCGACCGTTCTCTGTGCTCCCATATGCCTTATACACAGAGCGAGAGACTCTCTAAAGCAAACACAGCAATGGGGAATGTGCCGTAACGTCACAGGGCTAAGCAATAGGACGGAAGGGAACCGAATAATAAAAGGGAAAGCGGCGAGTGACCGCTTTCTTTTGTGCGATTAAACAGCATTAACAAATTTTAGATCTCAAATGTCAAATCTGCGAGGGGGGAAATCGGTGCCGTCCGTTTAGGGCAGAGCCTTCGTTCTGAGAGCTGGATGAACACTCGACTGATCTGCTGCAGGCCTCGTGAGGTGGTCACACAACCAGTTGGAACACCAGGAGCGAAGCCTTGTACAGAGACTTGCCTAATGCAAGTACCTGCTTACTAACCCTAATGCTTACGCTGATGCTTCTTCCGCCGAGCGCGTGAAGGGATTCCTGTAGCTTGTTTGACTGTGATAGATGTGGACAGAGTGTGCGCTAGTGTTTCTGTATGTTCCACCCCTGGGTTGGAGCGTGTGCACGCACACAGAGACAGAGCTGCGCAGTTTGATCCTTCAGTTGGAGGAATTCAACAGACCGCTACGAGACTCCGATTATGTTGATTGAAATGCAGCCGACTTCTAAACCCCAAATCCACGGCGTTGATTACCGCCTTTAATACATAAGAGGTCTAATGTTTATTTCCAGATCTAACCGCGCAGCCCTACTCGGTTACTTTGAAGCAGCAGGGAATCTTCGACAAGTTAAGCGGTAGGACACTGTGATTACTTCACTTCTGCTAGTTGCTCGTTCTCGAAGGTTCCAGAACACGGTGAATCAATCCACACTGAACCGCGTTCTGGTTGCCTTTGTACCACTTACTGTCACGTTCCGATTCACCATCACACTTGTCACACAGTTATCAGCATTTTATTCAGCCTAATCTGATATGAGCAGTAAATTAGACATGGTAGAATTTGCCCATTGTATTCAATGATGCACTCATTCCAAGCATATAGGGGCTGCGCACTCGATCAGTATAAACGACAAAGAACACAACCAAATCTCTTGTTTAAATTATTAAGCAAGGGATTTCTCTTGGTTCCCCCTAGTTCTTGCATCTCAGATTATGTTCCTGCCTTCTGTTCTGTTTAATGTTACCGTTCACAAGAAATAAATCACACTGAGGTACAGACGTCTCGTTTACTGCAACTTTGCAGGCATATTTAAAGGTGAGAAGGTGCTGCACATCGGAGCACTTATGGTAGTGGTGTTTGTCATGGTACATTCATGTCCATGTGGATTTCCTGCAGTCAGTCGCGATTTCTGCGCCCTTAAAATACAGGATTAAGCAAAACAAGAAGGGATGGTATTGACATGACATCTCCGTATAAAGTTGTCCAAACACCATATTAAATATATGTACTTCTATACAGATATGCAAAGTTTAATGTCCATGTCTGTTCACTATAATGGCTGAATCCTTAATTTTTTTTCTAGCAAATAAAATGTCTTTAAATGCTCACAAAAATGGGGGATATCCCAAAATGAAATGCCCTCTAATTTTTGTGAGCAGTGAATTATTATTATTATTCTTATTATTGTTTAAAATGAAATAAAAACTACTTTGTGACTGTATGGTAATGTCTGGTCAACATACTGTTTTACAGGATGTAACGCAGATGCTAAACAGACCATACCCATACGACATATAATCTAGCTAACCTATATCAGTTACTGTAGTATACCTGTATTGACTAAATAACCAAAACAGCCTGTGTCTTTTCATTGCTCCACATATAAGGATGTCCAGACCAGCCAAATGGCTCACACCTATATCGCACTCGCCAGCTCGCCTCTCTGCTCACTGGTTTGTCCTTCTTTCTGCTGGTTTATCTGGCTGCCCATTTCTCTACTTTGTGTTTAATAAAACCTGCGTCTGATGCTGTATGTATAGTATCTACCACAAACGAAGCATTTTCACTGATAATGCCTATGCTCGACAGGAGATGCTGCAGTGTGCACTATGACGTATCATTCTCATACCCAACATTCATCTCAATCCACAGAAATCCTTTTTTTACATTTTTACTACTGCTGTAGGCTGTATTGCCTGTTATTCTGTTTGATCAGCCTTGGGTTCAAACACCCTGTCATTGATTTGGGTTTTTTTTTTGGTCCCTTTTTGGACCGTTGCTGATAGGGAGCACCATGCAATTCCTGTTGTTTAGGAGACGATTTAACTCTGACCACATATACTGTGTACACTAACCAATGACTTTATTAGATCCACCCGCTTGCTTCCCACATTTATTATCCATTGCATCAGTTCCACTTACCTTATAAAACACTTTGTTGTTCATACTCATAGTCCCATTTAGTCTGTCCTTTAATGGTCAGGAATCCCAGCACCCCTAAAAATAGTAAAAAGTCATTTTTTTAATGCAAATTTGTCAATGATAAGCTGAAAAAGTGTTGAACAGAGGCCGCTGTTGAACAGATACCACCTTCTCTGTTTTTCGGTTCATTCTACCTACCTGCCATAGTGGTGGTGAAAAGTTGTCAGGAGTCGCAAGTTGTATGCACTCGGTGAAGTGATCCCGAAAGAAAAACTAGGATGTTTTGAGACCAAGATTGGGCAGAAAGGTGGAAAATTCTATGGATCTTTCCCAACCCACTGATAAGTGTGAATCAGCTGAATTCATATCAATGGTCTGATACATGCTACGCGTTTTCCACCATGACAACAACACTAAATTAAGCTGGCTAAATAGGCTCTGAAAGTATCCGAATTATTTTCAACAACATATAATACTATTTACCTCCTCCAACTAATAATAGTAAGACTAGGAATTAGCTGCTGCATGTGACGTTGTGTAACGGAATACGTTTTAATGTGAACCTGCTGTTTGGACTGTAAGATGCCGGGGAGCCAATAAGCCTTGCAGCTATTGTCACGAGTCATTATGAAAAGTAGGCTAGGCAGTTAAAATCCACTTCCACACAATTTAGATGCAATGAAACAGTAGCAGAATTATATCCACTTCATTAAGCTACTAATTTCTGGTAAATATTCAGCAATAGATCCTTTAAATGGCTTCCTGCTGCCCTCGAGTAGCGTGCTGTTTTAGTGCGCATTGTCTCGCTTGTCAGCAGCGTTGTTTACCTTAGAATGACTAATCTCCTACTAAAGCATGAACGTAAAACCATTTAAACCCAGCATCAAGCAGTTAGACGTGGGGTGGCTTTACATACTGAATGCATAATTCATTGTCACAACCATGCTAGTGTCTCACAGAAGTCCAGTATTATAGATACATTGTTTTAAATTACATAATTTCTCCGAAAGGGCTGTCATTTTCACATCTGAACCATTTTACCAAGTCAACATACAAGTGTGGATCATGCGTATTTCAACTTGGTGGAATTTTCAACAGTGGTTACTCTGACTTTGTCTCTAAAGTAAGTACCAAATAACAGTGTTAATTAATGGATTGTTTTTTGTTGCATCACCCACGGTGCTCACGTCAAATTAATGTATTTGGGATGATAGTTGAGCCTTTTCCTTCATAAAGCTGACATAGTTTTCTAGGTACCGCTGTTGGTGAATAAAAACTTCGGTAACTTGGTACTTATTTTACAAATACCTTGTATTATAATCTGTAAATACACTCGTTGATAAAAAAAAACAACAAATCCAGGTAGAAATGTTGGCTTGCTAAAAATGCAGTTATGGCGGCATGTAGTAAAGTCTCAGGTATGTAAATTATTACGTGTGGACTGATTCGACACTGGGTCTAGCCGCAAGAGGGCGTAGGAGATTGCTCCCAGAGGCTACTTTTAGGTACTGTACACATTCTGACCTAGCTGTTATTATGTGTAGGGAGCTGTGGTTCCATGAGTTCCCCCACAATTTTATTGTTCATCATCCAGATAGAAGTGGCACCTGTCCCAGACCATTTCCAGGTGCTTAGCAGAATTGTTGTCACAGTGCCCATTATGTGTCCTACCATTGACAACTAGCCACTTTTGATTTCTTGTTTACAACACCACCTAAACAAGAAACCCAGACAGCCATAGTCTGGACTTGTATTGTCTTTAGGAATGAATCATGGGTCTGTTTTAGATACGACAGTGGTCAGGTTTGAATATGGAGGTCATGTGGTGAGTACATCAGTCCTGCCTTCACATCTGTCCAACACTCTGTCCCAACAGCCGGTATGGTGGATAAGGATCTACTGGCTCAGCTTCAAAATCTGTTGCCAAATGTGCCACAGGATGCTATACAGAAGCTTTTTATTTTCAATATATAAAGGCATCTCATTTAATATCCAAGGTAAAGACAGCCTAACAGGGTAACTAGAGCCTCCTTTTATTTCTACAGTTTTTTCTTTTTCCCCCAGTTTTCGCACTAATATTGGAATCATTTACATATATCATCATTACATTATACATATACAGTTTCATTCAATTCCAAAAACCTTTTATTGGTAAATGAATTTTGCTGGACTCATGGGATATGTCATAAAGTAAAATCCTGTGTGCTTTCATGGTGTGATCTTATTTAAATAGGTCACATTGTCCCCTTCCCCACATTTTAACCCTACTTTCTTATAATCAGGGCAGTGGGGCCCAGCTAATATCCCAATGGGCTTTACTTCCACCAGTTCATAAGGTTTTTACTTACTTATAACACAATTTAAATCTGTGAAGCAAGTTACTGATTAGCCAACCCAAAACATAAAATAAAATGTTATTGTATGTATGTATGCATGCATTTACATAAAAGCAAAGCAGCTTTACTAAAAAAGCTTGAGAGAAACCATGCTCCTGCATAAGACAAGACAACAGACTTAAGCTATTAAAACATTTGCTTAACCATATTTAACAAGTATATAATAACTGTAACACAAATGTATTGAAAATCATTTTCTTGTCAGCAAAATACGCTAATTTAAAAAAAGTAAAAATGCAAAGAAGCACCCTTACTTAAGCCTGGGTATTTGAACTCATAGTCTGGTAGTGACTCTCAGAAGTACTGAAATTTGGAGTAATAAAGCCCCAGTGAGCAAAATGTACTGTATTTATTGTAGAATATCTCGATTATCAGTAAAATGTATTATTGTTTTCCAAGTAGCTCACTAATGAATTGACACATTTTTATATGGCCCCTTTAGCAACATACATATACATACTAGTATATCACGTTAGTGCTCCTCATGTCACACAAGAAGATGTATGACTCACATTTGCAGCCCTCATTAGGACTTATGATGGAGCTGTAATCCTACATGAAGCGTAACTGTCTGCAAGTACATGGGCAAAAGTATATGAAGATGATTTAGCTAACACAATCAACCATCCAATCCATACAGCTGTCAGGTTCTATTCGTGGTTTTTACAATGGAGTATTGTCTCAAAGCAGATTTGCATCTAAAAAAAAACAAAACCTAAATTGAGCAATCCTAGGGCAACAGTGGAAAGGAAAAATTCCCTGAATGTTGTAAGGAAAAAACCTTGGAGCTACCAGGATCCAAAGGGGACCCATCCTCCTTATGTGGCTTAAATGTTAATTGAAATGATTAAGTTTGTATCAATAGTAAAACTATGTAAACAATGGTAGATAAATAAAATAATATAAAAATATGCATTTTTGCAAACATTTCATCTGATAAACAGTATCACATTAAGCTGTGAGGCGACCACACTAAACCGTTGGGACACAATGCCGCCCAGCAGTGACTAGGAAATGCAACCATTAGTCTGTCAGTAATTGTGTATAAAAGATTTTTTTAAAATTATGTGACAAAGTTCTAACAATTTGAATGAAATACCTGATCGCTGAACTGTAGCAGTTCACAGTCACAGAGGCGAGTGGAAGTATCTGGGTCCAGTTGAGATGATTCACCTCCAGAAGTAATGAAGGTGACCCCAGGTGAGGAAGTTAGTAAATCAGGGTCTGGTGGGTTCCGGCAAGGGAATGAAAACATGTGAAGGATCTTTACCAGCATTAGGTCAGTGCACAGCAGTACATCGGCACAGAAAGAGATAACAAGATGCATCTGTATTGTTTATTTATTTAACGTCGCATGAGCATCAATTCAGATAGAACACAAGGTTAACTCAGTACACCAGTCATGGGCTGATTTAGAGGCACCAGTCAACCTAATTAATGACTTTTGAACGTGGGAGGAAACGGGATCACCCGGAGTAAATCCACGTGGAGATAGAGAGGACATGCAATACTTGGGTAGTACCAACACTTGGGTAGTGAACTGGTGCTGCACCACCTCAGCACACCACGAAGTGTTGCAATTGTAAAAATGTCAGTTTTTACATCATTGTACAGAAATTAGACCTACATTTCATGCATGAATATCAGGGGAAAAACTGTATGGATATGGAGCTGAAGGTGAACATGATGAAGATATTAAGAGAAGACAATATAAGAGAGAGTGGTAAAATTAAGGACTACCGCATGAGATACTGTTTATTATTGGTCTCCATAGAAGAATGTAGCTGATGTGCCGTTTGTTGCTCACTAGATGGAGCCAGTGTTCATAGTTTGGCACTTAATGGCCCATTGCTTAGCTGCTGTATCTTGCCCGCGTGTGGTGGCAGACATGCAAATGAAATGTTAACATCACACAGTTGTACAGGGGGAGAAGGGGGAGAGCAGCATGATGTACAACTGTAATTTGGCTGAATAGCAGCCCTAGAAATTGCTTTGCTTTATCAAAACTGACGCCACACTTCCCCATCCCTGGCACTCTCATGCTAATGACCAATGGCTAATAAGTGGAAACACACATCGGTTGTCAGAGCAGGATTGTTTAAAAATACAGAACTATTTGCAGTGGTTGTAAAGGCCTGATAATTACTAAGAAACACATTTCTGTATCACAGATCTGACCTTTATATTAAGACGGCACTAGCATATCTAAAGCCTTTTTTCTTGCGTTGATTGATTGGATTTATGATCATTCCCAGATGCAGCTTTGGTTTGGCGGCCTTCAAAAGAATCATTTAAACTATTTACTGTTCAAATGAAGAAACAGGCTGGGCAATATCCCAATGCAATATCGGTATTCCAATAAATTATGGCATGAAACATGGTTTCCGAGAATATTGCTGCTTCAAAACATTGCAGAAGTTTGTACCTATAGAATAGGCAAACTAACTGTAGACAAGACCCCTTAATTTTCTTAACATCTTTACTAAACATATTGATCAATCATTCATAGTCCGGATTTTAATAAAGTATGTGAACCCTGCGTTTAACCACTACTAGCTCTTGCATTACATTTAGTTATTTGGCAGACCCACTCATCCAGAGCAACCTACAGAATGTGCAGACAGTTAAATGTGCCACAGCTTAAGTGCACGTATAATAAATACTAAGAGCTTAAAGTGTACAAAAAATATGCAAAGAGCAGACGATGTACAACATAAGTGCAGAGAATAGCAGAGGCATTATCACACGTACGGTTTAGCAGAATAGCAATATTTCCTGGAGCTACTGATCACACTTGCAATGGTGAGGAAAATGTTTTGGAAACTTAAAAGCAAATGCAAAGCATCCCATTTTCCTTGTGTTCACTGCTTACTGCTGGTGGTAGTTTGGCTTGGGTTGGGTTGCTTTTGGTTGGATGCAGGCAGAGGGGCATCCTAGAGAAGCCAGTAATTAAAGAACTCTGTATCCCCCTCACCTCAGAACCATGGGAGCTATTTTGTGGTTGTGGAGTTTATGGTTTATGGTTGTGCAAACTTTTTATACCACAACATATTACGGGATTAATAAAACAGATAGATTTTGCTGGCTCTGCTGTCTCAGTGGTGAGAGTCAGATACTGGAAATGTCCTGGGTTTGAATCCTGTGTAGGTCTTGTCAGGTCTGTCCAGTGTATCCCCATAACTGTGCCTATTGAATGTCGACCTGCCGATTTAGACTGCAGAACATCTCCTGGGATGCTGATCAGGATGAGCAGGGGGTTTTACTGACTCTATGATAGGCAAAGTGTTCCATCCACGGCCCTGTCTGTGCCCAGTGCTTCTCAGAGATAGCCCCCGTGACCCTGTCTAGCAGGGATAAAATGTGGAAAAAAAAGAAACCCAAACTAACCGAGAAACTAAAAGGAAAACCAAAGAAAACTGACAAACATCCATACACGTACTCATATAGAGTACAGGTACACATTTTACTTCTGTGACATCCTCAAAGCAGCACTGTACTGGTTTTACCTACTTAAAGGTTTAAGTGATTCAGAGGTGTTCTGGAGTTTTGTCAAATGAACTCACTGCCTCTTGGTTGTGTGTAGCTGGCAACTTTAGTTACATTTCTATTCCATTGTGCACATTTCAATTTTGGTTCTACAGTGCGTGTGTGTGTGTGTGTGTGTGTGTGCGTGGTTGTTAATGGGTGCTTGAAACTGAAGAACAGCAGTGTTGTGAATTATATGAATTATCTGGACTGGTATACTTATCAGTTTCGTAAGCTATGTAGATGATAGCATTCCACTTGTGTTTTCAGCGGTATTTCTGACATAATTCCATGTTGTTTGCATGCAATTGTCTTGTATTTTTTATATTATAGTTGCATTAAAAACAATATGAGTATGGTCATGTTCAGTTAACAACCATTTTTGGTCAACCTACTGTTGCACAGAACGTAATGCGGTCATTAAATAAAGCAGACACCACCATGGGTTTTGTATACATCAATGAACACTTATGCTTTTAAAGCATTCTATTTTGCATTTTTTTGCATCATTTTAGACTTATTATTCTTAGGTGATGGATACAGTTCAGCTCAGGATCGGGGAGTTAGCATGTTCTGTCTAAGTGGGTTTACAGTCACCTCTTATGTTCCACAGACATTAGCTATTCTAATATTCTAAGCTGTCCCACTATGGGTGTGTGTGTGTTTTGGTGTGTGCTTGATGGACTGCGTGCTTGATGTACTAATGCCCTGTCCAGAGTTGGTTCCTACCTTGCACCCTGTGCTGTAAGGCTCAGGGACCCAAACAAAACTGAAGTGGAATACAATAATACGATAAATAAAATACGTTTCCTCAGCAATCGCAAGTGATCCAGGCTCTGAGGCAGCCGTGCAGACCCGACCCATAACTCTCCTCCAGTATTCTTCACAGCTAGGATCAAGCTTAGGTACTGCTGTTCAGTAACTTTTATTTCCTTAGCTTCTGTATTATCTGTCCATAAGTCATTTTCAAAGAAAGCTTTTCTATGTGAAAAAATATCTCCTTAATATCTGTGTTTCTTCTAGAAAATAGTGAGATCAAATTGAATGAAAAATGAGAGTTACGTTCTCCAGCAATCTCATGTCTCGCCTTGAGTTTTGGCAGAGATCTTAATCGTCTGACAGTGTGCTCAGTTCTGCCAACATCTTGATTCTCATGTTTATCTTCTGCTCAGAACATACTGAACCCTTAAAATGAACTCAACCATTTCTCCTCCATACCAGTATTTACTTTAGCTTAATGTGAAATACTTTTTATAGAGTAGTACAGAAGTAGAATTGGTCAGATAATAGCCAAGCCAGTTCATTATTTTATGGCTCTGCACTCATCAATGTTTTTCTGCTAATACATTTTCTTACTGTAATTGCACTGTTTCATATTTAACAAAGACACATACGGTATACCATTTGTGTTTTAGGTTAATGACATTCATCATCATACAATATAACAATGTTATACATTTTCAGACATGTTTGCAATGCATTTCATTTATTTCAAAAGGTAGCTACTGTGGTGTGGCAGTAAGTGCCAGATGCTGCAAACAACAGTTATTGAGGATCTGGGGTTGAAATCCAAGCTTGGGCTTTCAATGTGAATGTTGGGTGTTGTGGTTACAGAATTCATTGAATTCTGTCAGTGATCTGATCTCTCAAAATAGATAAATAACCTGCACAAAAGTCTTCTGGAGATAAACCCAGTTTTGACTCCTTTAATCTCAGATATATTTGTGTTGATATGGAAATGAAGCATGAATGAGACACTGTTACGTCTCCAGAGGTTTGAAAGTGCAACCACTAAGCAGCAACATTTCCTATGACTTGTCTTCCGCAAACTCAGGCACTTTAACTCCTCTAAAGTTACCATGGTTCACAGGAAATATGTTATATTTTGAGTCTCTATTTTGAGCAAACCATCAATCTCATTACAAATACTGGAGTATGTGACCTGGAGAAGGCCAAAGGCATGCATGCCCTTTGAGCCCAGAGTATGAATAAATAATCAATGTGTATAATAAACATAAGATAAAAATACATTTTTATGTACATTTGTAAATACATGAATAATAATAAAAAAAATAATAGTACAATACTGTACTATGCATTCTGTCCTAAGCATTCTATATTTTTTGTATCTTTTCTGATTGTTCTTTTTTTTAGGTTTTAGTGGTCACTTTGCAGTTTTAAAATTACAGACTTTTGTTCATTTGGGTCTCTACATACTTTGTTAGGACATATTGCACTATTAACACCACAGTGCTGCTGCTCAGCATCACTGCTGGACTAAAAATAGTTCACCAGCCATAAATGTTCGGCCACCAGCATCCTGTTGGCATTGTCTTGTGAGCAATGATGAAGCCTAGGTAAGGTTAAACTCTCTAAATGTGATTAGAAAGAACCCTTGAGAAAGCCAAGACTCAAAAAGTAACCTAGATCTGGTAGTCAGATTTGACTGGCCATAGACAACTAATGGAATTAAAAATTTTGTAATGAAGATCAGGAAAAGCTAATCCAAACTTTGGATTGGACAATTGGGACAACACCAAGGATGGAACACTGATTCGCAAGCAGTGAGAGGATTAAAATGTGTAATGCGATGTGTAAGCTGACCATAGACATTTGCATAAGACTGTATTTGTGGGTAGCCATGTGACCATTAAGGTGAACGAACTCTAGATGTAGAGTCTGGATATTTGTCTGTGATCTCTAATGATGCCTTTTACCAAATAAAGCCTAAAATTAATAGTGTGTAATGTCTCAACCATTCGAACCAAAAAGGAGCTGAGCCTAAAAAAGATTGCAAATTCTTAGATTTCTTATTAAATTCTAATCATGACACAGGCTTTGTTTAAAAGTACAAACTTAAATTGACTTGTACCTGAGGGCTGAATGATTTTATTATTATTATTTATATTGTTTACTATTATTATTATTATTATTGTTGTCTGGTAAAAGAGAATAAACCAAAAGCCATTATTAGATGAAGTGCAAGACAAGGATGGACTTAAGAAAGGAAAGCTAACCAGACAAGAGTTAGAGAGTGAGAAAAAAGTGAGCAAAGGGGAGGGAGAATGGTAGTATTTTCCTGCATTTTGTGGGGGACTATCAGAGCGTGTCAGGCCAGGGCAGCCAGCCAGCAGTAAGCTAATGGGCAGTGCACGAGCGACTGTGTCTAAAGCAGCAGCGACAGATGCCATTATCTCAGCCTCATGCAGATACAATGCACAGGACAGCACAGCCAGACTATTGGACAGGCTTTGCTTCTGAAAGAAGTGTACGCGTTAATGTGTGTGTATGTGTGCGTGTTCCCACATGCTTGTTTAAACTTAATGGAACATGACGGAGAAGCATTGGATAATCGCTAGCACAAGGATGTCCTGTTCCTCTTGTCTGAACCCGTCCACAGTCCGTGGCTCCATATGAGGCTGCCTGAGTGTGTGAGTGCATGTACACACGCTCAAGCTTCAGCCGGAGTCATGGGACTCTACTCACCCGTCCCTCATTGCCTATTCACAAGGATCATGAAAAACATATTGCATGCTCTGTGCTCTCATCAGACCCGGATTTCAAATATGCCATTCTCGCTTCACTGGGGATCTTCCGGTCATAGACAGGGGTAAAAAGGGGGAGTGTGTTCGAGTTTGGGTTTAGACAGAACCTGAGCTGTTTGACAGCGTTTTTTTTTTTTTTTTTTTTTTGGGTGTAACAAACGTGAGATATGCTCGGCGTATTGCAACCACGGGGGCCGAGCTGTAGATCTGCGTTGGCTGCTGACGTTGGATTGTCAGTCTGCAAATCATTTGCCAGTCTCAAATCAGATGTGAAGCTGCCAAATCTTCGAGGTGTTACGTGGACTGGAAAGTGAATGCGAGTGTGATGGTTTGTTTGCAATATGCATGTAAGGCTAAATTCGCAATTGTCCTCCGTTTTATAACAAATCCCTCAGTTTGTATTCTCTATGTTCACGCAACTAAAGTTTTTTTTTAGATTTAGTCTTAACTTCACTGTTTTTAAGTCTTCCTTCTTTTGAAAGTGTGAGAATGAAACAAGAGTTGTGCAGCTACTTGACAGTGATTTACAATTAAATCAATTACTTTAGGGAGTACATGTATGATGCTGCATAAACCTGGGTTTAGCTAGTAACCTGTTCTAGCTAGCTGACTGGAATCACATCAGCCTAACAAGACATTGCAAAAATCAGGAGACCCATGCAGTTGTTAACAAACAAGCAAGAGTAGATGTATTCATTTTTTTATTATCCCTGTTTGATAGTTACATAGAAGTTAATTACTTATATATAAGTCGTTATATATATTAGACAACACAGTGTGAGCAACAAAATTTGCTGAGTATTCTTGCTCTGGATATCCTACATAGGTAGTTATCTATATGAGCTTTTAAACTAACCTTAACCTTAGCATGTAACCTTATAAGACTACGTAGCTAATGATTGTTCACACATCCTGCACTCAGCTAGTGTTTACTTACAGTCGTTAGCATCACTAGCATTACAAGCAACATTTTACATCCATCAAGTTGGTATCGAGTCTTTAAGTATTTCATTCAGAAGAACAGAGCACAAATACATATTTTGACATGATGTAAAAAAACATGTATTACTTGATATACTCACTCTTTTAGATGTATACAGAAGCGATTATGAGGGTAACTGACACATGGGGGATATTTGAGGGGAGATATTTGAATACATGCTTTATTACATCTAAGTAAAACAGACTAAATTATTTTAGATTCACATTTCAATATGGCAGTATGTCACCAAAAGGACAACCATAAAAGAACGCACTTTTACAGTTAATACAGTTTACTGCTTCCTGTTCATTTTTAACATTTTACAACTGCATGTGCATGTACATACTGACAATCATGAAACCCAGTGCAACAAATGCAAAAAGTATTTTTAAAATATATTTATTTTATGTACATTTACATTCATGTCATTTAGCAGAGACCCTTATCCAGAGAGAATTACAATTAATACAGTCTTACAATCCAAGCAATTGTGAGTTAAGGGCCTTGCTCAGGGACCCATCTGTGGTAGAGGTGGGATCTGAACCCTGGACCTTCTGGTCCATAGTCCTGTACCTTAACCTTGCCTGAGTTTTTTATCTTTCATTTAGTAAGTAAGGACACGTATCTGAAATGGATATTTGCTAGTACACAAACATGCTTTACTTTGGCATGCACAATGAGCCAAACAGGTTCATTTCCTTGCTGTACCCTGTGATAATAGCAACATAAAATAAATAAAATCAACTCATTTGCTTTCTTATCCTGGATAAGCTCACAGGAAAGCCAGTACCTAGCTGGTGGCTGACAGTAAACAGTAAACCCACATGGGGAGGACCCAGACCTCTCCACCTGGGATTGAACCTAGGACCTTTTCCTCCTCTGGATCACCCAGATGTTCATTGGACATTCAAATGGCCTGGACATTTGCTGGTGTGAGCAGGGAAGCCTTGTGTACCCTGCAGGATTTTAATCCATGATGGCATAGTGTGTTACAAACAATCATCTTTTATGAGAATGTTGTCCCAGCTCTCTTCCGGTCATTAAGCACGTCCTCCTGTGTAGATCCTTACTTCACAATTTGAAATCTTGCATGGAGCCCCAGATCGATGAAGATTGACAGACATCTTGTGTTTCTTCCATTTTCTAATAATTGTGCCAACAGTTATTGCCTCCTCACCAAGCTGCTTGTCTATTGTCCTGTAGGCCATCCCAGCCTTGTGCAGGTCTACAAGAAGGCTGAAAAAACTGGTGGAATTAAACAATTT
>JAUZST010022397.1:2331-31898 GCA_034779995.1 Parotocinclus haroldoi
CCCCCCCCCCCCCCCCCCCCCCCCCCCCCCCCCCCCCCCCCCCCCCCCCGGGTCCATCAGAGAGCAGACCTTAAACCTGGAAGAAATCCAAGTACTTGTGTGGAGAACATGCAAAATCCACACAGCAAGCTGAGCTACACCAATCTGCTATTATGTAATCATTCAAATGCACCAGACTCGGGTCCGACCTGTGCCAGTATGAATGTCGAGTCTCTTTGCTGACCTGGGTAAAGAGGGCATGGGCAGTCAGTGAGTGAGTGGTAGGTGGTAACCTTGCCCCCTGTACCCTGTGTTCTCCCTGGGCAGCATGATGTTTAATGTAATATTTAAGAATTAACCAGAGCTGGTTGATCATTCAGAGGTTTTATTTACCCGCCGCTGTGCCCGTGTGAGATGCTGGTGCCATTTAACAGGTGGCATAGCAGGAGGGGGTTTGCCCTGGCACTATTAATAAGTCCAAACCCAGGAGGTGTTTATATAAGAGCAGAAGTTCGACCTGCGTCACTGGTTAAGGTTAGGAAATCCCACACCTACGTCTCAGCAGAAGCTCCGCCCTCCTCCTGCAGATGGGGGTGGGGGGTGGGGGTGGGGGGGGGTTCAGATAGTCTCTAGCTCCCTGGCATCCAATCTGCATTACCCCAATGACAACATGCCTGCTCCCTCAATGTTACAGGACGTATCTGTTTATCTAATTAAGAACTTGATATTATTATTATTATTATTATTATTATTATTATTATTATTATTATTATTCATTTTTATTTAATATAATATAATATATATATAATTATTATTATTATTTAGCTTCTTCAGTTCTATTTACAGCAGATTCTCTGGGTCTTTAACCCCGGCTTTCTAATCAATCATAAGTACAATAATCAATAGAAAATACAGAAAATGCACTTTCTTTTTTCTTTGTTTTAAAAATTCCCACTTTGTTCTTCATTTTCTCTCACGGTTGTTTGTTTTATTTTTTTTGTAATGTTTTTTTTCTTACATGTTTTAATGCTTTCTTTCTCTCTTTCCTTCTTTGCTTTGCTTTTATTGTTTATTTATTTCTTCTTACTTTCTGTTTGCCTTTTTATTTCTTTTTTCTCTTTAATTTTTTCTTTGTGCTTTTTCGTTATGTTTTTGCTGGCTTTCTTTAAACAGTTACCTACAAGACCCTCTGTTTTCTTTCCTTGGTAAATTATTTCATTTTTCCTTCTTTCTTTATTTGTTTCTTTCTTTTTTTTTATCTCGTTCTGTCCTTCTCTCTGTCTTTCTTTATTCCTTTCTTTGGTTCTTTCTTTCTCTCTTTCTTTGTTTGTTTGTTACTTTCTTTTTTTATTTGCTATTACAGTAGATAATCGGTTGTTGTATCTTTTTGCAGTAATAATATAAATCTGTTTTTTTATGGAGTATAATTTGGGAGAGGGAGACCCCTCCCCCTCAGCCCAGGTGCTTTCTCTCTGAACTCGGCCTGTTATGGATGGATTAATAATTCATGTGCTCATCACAGCTCTGAATCCCAAACCAGCCAGAAAACGATACGACCTGCTGCTGACCAGGTGCTCAGAGCCCGCTGCTGTCCGCGATTAATTAGCTAATGGAAATGGTCAGGTTACGAGCAGCGCCGCAACATATCCTAGCCCCCCCCCCAAAAAAAAAAAACACCAACCGTAACGGTAACGGCACCAGATGAACGGGCCACGACCCTTTTAGTCCAACCTTATCTGATCCCATTAGAGCCCCAAACCCACATAACCTCATCATTCTGATGATATCTGATCCCGTTAGAGTCCCAAACCCACCCAACTCCTTAAGTCCAACGTTAACTGATCCCAACAGAGTCCCAAACCTGCAAGACCCCTTCAGTCCAACCTTAACTAATCCCAACAGAGTCCCAAGCCCACACGACCCCTTCAGTCCAACCTTAACTAATCCCAACAGAGTCCCAAACCCACACAACTCCTTCAGTCCAAACTTAACTGATCCCAACAGAGTCCCAAACCTGCAAGACCCCTTCACTCCAACCTTAACTGATCCCAACAGAGTCCCAAACCCACACAACTCCTTCATTCCAACTTTAACTGATCCCAACAGAGTCCCCAACCTGCAAGACCCCTTCAGTCCAACCTTAACTGATCCCAACAGAGTCCCAAACCCATATAACTCCTTCAAACCAACCTTAACTTATTTTAACTTCTTTTTGGTCTGATGCTGGTATTTTTTAATTTTTTAATTTTTATTATTGTTTTTTTTAATTGTAGATTTATGTCCTTTAGTACTTTATAGTTGTACAAAGTGTTTATGTTTATTTTTGTTGATCCTAGGTTGCAGGTTCCTGCTAAAGACATCACTGGACCCAGCTATTTTTTAAGGAAGCTGGATTTGTTTTGTGTTGAATAGTCAAACTTTCAAACTCTCAAACTTTTATAGTACTGGATTTTTAACAAGTAACAAAACCTGCTTATTTATAGAAATCAGAATAATTGCCTCAAGTTTTAATAACTTTGTGTAGTATTTTTTACCTCAATTTAATCTGATCAATTTGTATTACGTTTGAAATTATAAACACACATTTTAAAAACAAATTATAATTGAAACTTTTTAAAAATGCAAATCAGTTATCATACTATATTGCATGAAACAAATTCAAAGTATATAATAAAAGGATGAAGGTGGAAAAAACTGGACAAAATTGCTAGATCAGTTAATTACAAATTTTAAAAATATATAAAATTGTATAAATTAGATAAAAGTGCCAGATAAAGATAGAGTGAATAAAATTGGATAAAAGTTATTGCTAAATTAAATATAAAATGGATAAAGCTGAGTAAAAGTGATTATATTTACCTGCAGAATTTATTTTTAAAAAGAAAGAAAAATGTCAATAAAATGGGATAAACGTGCCTGTTAAATTATTTTTTTAATCAAATGAATCAAAGTGTTAATCAAATTGGATAACAGTGCATGTAAAAATAATTAAAAAAAATAAGTAGGGTAAAGATGACTAAAATTATATATGACTGCCTGATAAATCAATTAGAAAATTAAAAGATAACGCTGAGTAAAATTTAAAAAAAAAAAAGGTTAACCCAAAATATAAAGGTGAATATGATTACCTAAAAGTGTCTGGTAAGTATAAAAAATATAGCAGTGAATAAATAAATATGAATCTTTAAGAATTAATTGCTAAATTAATTAAGAATAAAATGTGTAAAGGCCAATAAAATTAATTAAAAGTGCCTGCTATTATTCAAGAAAACAAAAAAACTGGTTATATATGTATATATAAATAACAAAATAAAGTTGAATAAATTTGAATCACAGTATACTGCTAAATGAAAAGTAAAAATAAAATAAAAAGAAAGTGTGTGATACAACTGGATAAAACGGCCTGCCTACTGATAAAGGTGCCTGCAAAAATAATTTAAAATAAATACATAAATAAATATTTTTTTGAAAATGATAAAGCTGATTCACATTGGGTAACAATACCTGCTAAATAAATTAAATAAAAACATTTCCCAAACAGATTAATATTAATGTTAATTCATTAAAACTTTCTGGTAAACAAATTATAATTATAGTAATCATTTGTGCGCAGTTAATATAAATGTGTTTAATTCTTTATTTATTTAAATTTCATAAATTACAAGCTTTCGAGAAAAAAAAGTTCATTGTTAATAAGCATTTTTAAAAATTAGATCAAATTAAAGGGGAGCACCAAGAAGCCACATGACCAAGAGCTCTGTCGGTGAGACATTCCTGGACAGCGCCATGTGTCCGCGAGCTGCGTTCCTGGCGCTCGTGCCCGTGAGGCTGGTCCGGGTTTTTTGAAGGTGGTGCGCGGAGCATCACGGGAGGAGGGAAGGCGCCATGAGGCTGGTTCTGGTGCAACCCACCAATGAGACGAGCCGCGTGGACTCGACGGTGGTGGCGGCGGGGGGGTCTATCTCCGTATCGTCCGTCTTACGGAGCGGGAGCGCGCCCGCCGCACGCCACCGGCAGCAGCAGCAGCAGGAGGAGGAGGAGGAGGAGGTGGAGGAGGAGGAGGAGGCGGTGATGCGGCATCGGGACTCGCACGCTGTCCGACAGCAACAGCAGCAGCAGAAACCGCAACAGGCGCGCGCAGCCTCTTCATCATCCTCATCGTCAGCGCCGGTTTATACCCTGCCTCCTCCGCCGCAGCCGGCGCACCGTAAGCCGCTCGGAGCCTTCCAGCACGGACCGGTTTACGCGGACTCTCTGGGCGGCGGAGACCCCGCCCGGTGCGACTCGCGATTGGCGGAGGAGCCGTATCGAGGGAGTCGGTGGAGCAGAGCTGCGCATTGCCAGACCGAGCGCCCGTCGTGCAGCTGCGGAAAAGAAGGCGGGTCGGGACCGGAGGAGCGGCGGCACGCGAGCACCAACCCTTTCAGCGCCCTGCTCGCGCAGAACCCACCGGCACAGGAGCCTCCGTCATCGTCATCTTCATCAACGCAACATCATCTTCGGCATCAGGAGCTGCGCGCTCCCGACACCGACACCGAGGCTGGCGCGCGGCTACAGGTGCAGCAGCAGCGGCTCGTGAGGAGCAGCCTGCCCTGCGTCACACAACAACAACAACAGAAACAGAAACAGCAGCAGCAGCAACACAAACAACAGGCGGAATGGCACCCTGACGGGGACACGAACCCGCGCGCCGAGCACGAGCCGCACACCAACCACGGGCGTCAGGTACGCGAGACATCACGCAACACAATGCGCGCGCATGCACGGGCCACATTTAGTGTTGCATTAACTCCTTAACAGGTGACACAACGCAACAAACGCTGCAGTACCACGGTTTCTTCTCTCTCTCTCTCTCTCTCTCTCTCTCTCTCTCACACACACACACACACACAGAGCACCCGGAACGGTTCCCCGAAACCCCACAGGGTTCCTCTCGGTACAGTTTGTGTATGGTGAGGTTCAAACCTTCACCGCAAGATCCACAGCATAGCTCTGTGTTATTATGGAGAAACGGTTCCTTAAAGAACGATCTGATGGTTCCAGGTTCTGTTAACACTGTGGGATAAAGACATTTATCATGAGCAAAAGGTTCCTGCTGCACTTCAGAATGGTTCTTCACAAAGTTCTTCTTGAAACAGGTTCTTGCTTGAAGGTGAAGGTTTTGAGCTGTCGGCATCCAAACTGAAAAACACAGTTGCACTGATCTTAAGAGTAAAATGTTCCTATAAGATCCACTGGATGGTTCCAGGTTCTAGAATACACCTAGAGTGTAGGTCGTAAACAGAAACGTGTCTTTTTTTCAAAGAGTAATTATTCTTATGGTGTTGAATCAACCGTTACAAAAAGGGTCCTGATAAAAACTACGTACCAGAGAACAGTTCTGGTTCTAAATGGAACCCGTTTTTGTTCTGACAGTGCAACTTAGGCTGTTCAGTTTCAATCCTAGAGTGTAACAGAGAGTTAGTGCTACAAAAGGATTAATGATATTAGGAAAAAATGATTGGTTAAAGAACTCAGTGTGACAAAACAGAATCCATTAACTTTTCTTATGGCCTTCAGACTTACAAAGGGTTCCAGAATAAAAAACACAATGGTTCTTGGTTCTAGGTAGAAAGCGTATACTTGACAAACCAATCTAAAATATATAAATATCTACAGGATATCTACAGAATCTAAACATTTTTTGGAACAATAATGGAACAAGAGTGTAACTCATATTAATGCTGAAACAACAGTAACAAAGGGTTCCACAAAAAGCATTAGATGGTTCTCAGTTCTAGGTTAAACATTTTTAAAGGGCGGTTTTTTAAAATCCTAGTGGAATTTACACGTGAAAATAAATACAAAAACAAACAAAAAAAACCCTCGATTATTTGGAGAACTCTTGGATCGTTTTGATTTACAGGCAAAACCTTCGAATCCTGGATGAACTTATGTTCTCTGTATCGAGAATACTGCATCTCTGTACCCCAAATACTCTTCATTCATAGACTCCTCCAAATTAGAGCAGGTTCTTTAACGTTTTTTTTGGTTCTACCATCCGAAGAGTTCTGTAACTCTTACCCTAACCCTCAGAGCTTGTGGAGTTCTAAACGGAAGCCTTTTCTAAATTCAGGAATTTCATTTAATCCCAGGTTTACAAAAATACTAGCTTTATTTGATTTTATTTGAATCTTTATTTTACTCTTAATCTCTAATTTTTACGCAAGTGTTCGTGTTATAGCTGCTGTATTTATTATTCTTTTCTAAAATCTTTCTCTCTGTCTTATTTCAGAAGTCTGGAGTTCAACGGCGTTTTAGGGAAACAAACTTTTAGTTTTTAGTTTTTAATTTAGCTTGACGATAAAGTCGTGACATTTACTAAATTTGTAATATTCCGTAAAAAAGTTGGAGAATAACTCATATTTTTTAAAAGAAAGTCTTATTATATACAGTCGAAACTGTTAACTGTAGTTGTTTCGAGAATAATAAATAAATAACCTTGTGTTCCGAGAATAAAGTTAGAATGTTTGAAAAAAATAGTCTTAGTGTTTGAAGAAGTCATTGAGAGTAAAATCAAATTTTGAAATATAAAGTTAGAAATAAAGTCGTATTTTGAGAATAGGCATAATTTTGCAGAATAAAGTCAGTAAAGCTGCAGTATTTGAGAATAAAGTCAGACTCTCTCTTAATCTCAAGATTAAAAACATATATAGAATATATAGAGAATAACGTCACAATATGTTCAGCTGTACTATAAAGAGGATATAATAAAGTGAAAACAAAATAACGGATATAATAAAGTTTTTCTTTTCTTTTCTTTTTTAAATAAAAAATATTTTTCCATGCTCTTTTTTTCCAGTCGCCTCCAACATGCCTTTTTACTGGTCTCTAATAATGTCTTTCAAACATACCTTTCTACCTTGTTCCTGTATATTCAAACCCCTCTTACATGATGTAATTTTATCGTTGCGGTGCTCTTTGGATGTGGAGATAGGGGCTTTGTGGTGGTACCACCTACTGCTAAGCTAACCCCTTCCTAACAAGCAGGGTCTCCCTGTCCACATCCTTATTCTTATTTGACTGCTCCCAATATGGGGCGACACAGCAGACCAGTCGCATATTATATAGGGCACAGGGTTCTATGCCAGTTCCTCATGCAATCCTCATTTTTAGGAGATGGCTGGAGTCTGTTAAAGCCAGGGTCTCTGATCGTACCATGTCAAGTAAGTCAACAACCATGACCTTTTCATGAGTAATGTTGGAGGAAGCCCTTCAAAACGTCATCTACTTTGGAGCTGACCAGACGTTATGGCTGTAATTCAAACAGCAGGGTCGAATGTTATGTGGATTATAGTGCAATTTGGACTTAATATGGAATTTGGAATTAAGATGGCAAATTATGTAATTTCTTCCTTACAGAAAACTCATGAAGGTCTCATGAAAATCCTAAATACTGGGTCTTTTAGAAACATCAGCGGGATGTACTTTGAGCTTTGAGGAACAGTTCTGAACTTTAGCACAATGTCAAGAAATTGTGATGCAACCAAACCAGGGTGGACCAGCATTGAGGGTCAGTCCCAGTGCCCACCATATTGGGCCCCACTGGTTTGATGATGCCCACCTCCAGTGAAGTGGTATCTCTTTGTTCCCCAGTGATTTCCCCTGACACCGAGTGGTCCAGTAGATTCCCAGCCTTCTTAAGCCTTCCCAGGGACTGTGACACCGACCGGCTGTGTGTCCATGTTACAACGTCACAGCGATGCATTGATAATAAATGTTTACATTAGGAAATACAACGTTCGTAAGATCGATCAGGTTTATAGGTTTCCATTGCATACAAATCCAAAAGTGTGTGTGTGTGTGTGTGTGTGTGTTTGTGTGTTTGTGTGTGTGTGTGTGTGTGTGTGTGTTTGTGTGTGTGTGTGAGATGTCTTGGCGGAGCTGCCAGTCTGATCTCATGCAGCTGTGGCTCCTTCGTTTAATCGAGGGTAATTTATGGCGAGTGTAATTGGTGTAGAGGTTGGTCTGGTTAACTCTCTCTCCTCTCAGATCGTTCAGCATTTGGTCCAAAAGCTGAATTTGGTAACAATCTGGTGTTTAGCCTTCTGGTTTCAGTTATTTTTGGATGTCTGGTTGGTGTTGATCCTTAAAGAGTCCTGTTCCCTTGGTGTTCAGTCTTCACAACTTAAGCTTGGTTCACTCCCGATCACTTTACAAAACTTTTTTTTAGGTGTTTATGCTTGCAGATTGAGATCATTCATTCTGTTTAAGGTTTAGTTTGAGAGGATGCTGGTGTTTATTCTTACAATCAGAGCCATGTCTAGTCTTTAGGGTTGACACTAGTTCGTTTCTCGTGGTCAGACTCGGATAGTTTTGGTGTTTCGTTTCAACGAGGCGCTGGACTTCTTTAAAAATGCTTATATTGTTGTATTAGTCTTAAAATCCAGTTTGTAATCAGTCAGTATTTATATTCATGTCCATTTGTTTGGTGTTTTGATTCCCATGCAATCTGGAAGGCATTTTATCCCTCAGTCTTTAGACATAAATTATTCAGCGGTTGTGTTATTGGTCTTTCTCTTGAATATAGTCTCTGCCATTTTAGCCATCTGGTGTTTATTCTCAACAGCCTGACAAGTTGTGGTGTTTGGGCATTTTTTTATGCCTAGTCTTATATCGTGGTGTTTTTTTAATGTCCTGGATGATCCAGTGTTTGTTCCACTGGTGTCTCTTGTTTGATGGCACTCAGGTGTTTTCCCATTTTGGCTTATGGTTCCTGTGTTTAGGCTTACAATTTGTTATTTTGTCTGTATTAAGGCTAATATGTTGTGTGTAATGTTTATACCGTGCTCTCACACTCTTTGTTCTCGACTGGAGACGACGGCAAAGTGGAATAGCAGATGTTTCTAAATGCATAAATACATCACTAAGTATCATAGGTCGAACCAGTCCTCCAGAAAAAGGATCTCTTAGCACATTCCTCTGTGTGTGTGTGTGCATGTGCGTGTGCGTGCTGATGGTGTGGAATGGTGGAGAAAAGAGGATCGTGAGTAGCAGATCCAGTAATGAGCTCTCCCCTGTAGACGTTTTCATTAGGGCCAGGAAGCAGGGAGCGTGCCGCCTGATGCACATCTGAACGAGTGCAAATTCAACGTCAAAATAGATTTGCTAAATTGGATTTGAATGTAGCGAAGACGGCGAAGGAGCAAACGCAGGAGCATGGAGGTGTGAGGAGGAGCTCCTGGGCATGACATGACATGAATGATGAGCTCTGAACATGCTCTGGTTCCATGTTACAAACTGATCTGAGGTCAGCTGGCAGAACTGATTCCTCAATCCGGAATGGCGTTGGTTCCAGGCCGGACTGTAGTGTGGTAGGTGTGTTTGGGATTTGGGTTTGGAGGCGTTGATTGGGTTCAGTAGAGAGAGAGACTTTGGTTGAGATTAAGGAGTTTTGTGAGTAACGGAGTCAGTAATCTGGATCCAGTACAGGCTGGATTTTAGATTGGTATGATGGCTGGGTGTTCACTGGGATTTAGGATCGGGATACTATTCGGGTTTGGG
Source organism: Parotocinclus haroldoi (assembly GCA_034779995.1). NCBI lineage: Eukaryota > Metazoa > Chordata > Actinopteri > Siluriformes > Loricariidae > Parotocinclus > Parotocinclus haroldoi. Next base: position 11,854 of record JAUZST010022397.1, read on the forward strand.
ATCGCGTTGATGCCTGGGATATTGGCAGGGTTTAAATTAGGTTTGGATTGGGGTGCTTGAATTGAGTACCTTGAATTGATTTGATATTTAGACTTGGTATTTGGGCTGTAAACTGGAATTCAGGATTAGGATACTGGTTGAGTTTGGGATCAGGGGTTTTTGGTTGACATGTAATTTGGTTTTGGGATTGGGTTACAGTCTTGGATTTAGGAATAAGATATTTTAGGGTTTGGGCTTTGGATGTTGAGGTAGAGCAGTGGTTAGGTTTGAGGTTCACATGTGATTTGATTTTGGCTTTGGATGCTATTTGGGTTTGGAATTTAGGATTTGGTTGGGATACAGGTTGGGTTTGGTATAAGGGTTTAGCACTGGGTTTTAGGGTTTAGACCACTGGTTAGGTTTGGGTTTAGAATGGTTTTTAGGTTTGGGATTGGGCAGTAAACTGGGATTTCAGATTGGGAAACTGGTTGGTTTTGGGATCAGCGTTAATTGGTTGGGTTTATCATCACAGTTCAGCTTTGGGCTAGTTAGACCATTGGTTAGGTTTGAGGTTGATGTTATTTGGGTTTAGATTGAGGTGTTACTGATATTTAGGATTGAGATACTGGTTGGGTTTGGAATTGGAGTGTTAACTGGGATTTTAGATTGGAATACTGGTTGGCTTTGGGATCAGCATTATTTCTTGGGTTTATCATCACAGTTTAGCTTTGTGCTTTTTTGAGTTAGGATTGAGGTTGATGTTATTGTGGGTTATATTGACGTGTTACTGATATTTAGGATTAGGATACTGGTTGGGCTTGGGATTTGCCTTGGGATTTTTCATGAGTTTTTGTATTTTGTCAGGATTTAGATTGACATTTCATTGATTTAGATTGATTTGGGTTTGGGATACAGGTTGGGTTTGGTATCAGGGTTTAGCACTGGGTTTTAGGATTTAGACGACTGATTAGGTTTGGGGTTGGAATGGTTTTTGGGAAAACCATTTTGTTCTAGAAATACTTTATGATGGAATATCCAAATGCCTCAAGGTAATGTTTTAGGAGGAGAACAATAAGTATAGAGCCATAAGTTTAGGGTTAGAGCCGGCGATTACGGATCACAGTCCTACCTAGAGGTGGTTATTCTGGTTTGAATTGAGACATAGCCTCTGCATTTAGGATCCTGTTTGTGGATCTAATTAGAGACATTTATCACATTCAAATAAACGTTATTACCCACGGTGGTGGTTTGTACTCCGGTTACCTGACCTACATCGTGATGTTAATTAGTGTGCAGTTTGGGATTTCTTTCCTCACTGGGGAATTTCTTAGGACTAGAATATCTTTGGGATATTCAGATTAATTTCCTTGTACGGTCGTCAGCTTCGAGACGTCATTCGAAATCTGCGTTGGTTACAAAGGGCGGATTTCTCCACAGCGTCGCGACACAGAGATGTCAGTTATCATTTCAAAACACTTTTTCCAATTTGTGAAACATTCAGCCTCGGCAGTCCTGATACCTTTGGGAATTTCAGACCTAATTAGATTTTATTCTGTACGCACTCCATTTTAGATATGAGCGTAACGAGAGCAGGCTGAGGAGAACGCCTGGACCCATAGTGGACATCAGCTGGAGGGGAAATGGGCCTGATTGGGTTTCGTGTCACATTTTGGGACAATTTGTCTTATTAAAGGCATCAGACTGTCACAAAGGATATCAGTCAGTGTGATCCCCGCTCTCAGATTTACATCATTTATACTGGAGCTGTATTTCATGGGCTGGTCTACGCCCATTAGTTCCAGTGAAGAGAAATCATAATGCGTCAGCATAACCAAGACCTTTGGATAATCATACGTTTCTGACTTTGTGGGAAGTGTCCATTTTCTGCTATAAGCCTTCCCAGAAGAGTGAAGGCTGTTACGGCTGCACATCTATATTAATAGAGCTCCTGTGAAGGTAATGTGGTGGTGTCCCAATACTTTTGTGCACGTAGTAAATAGTTCTACTTGTGATAAGCTCTATGGTGTTTATGGCTGATTGTCATGCCGTTTGGTGGAGTGTACGAAGGGAATGTCGAGCAGTTGGGTCAGGAAGGCAATGAGGTGACCCCATATGGGAGCAGCCGAAAGAGGATTATCACCACCTCGTTAATAGGCAGCGAATAAACTTCTCGACCGCCATGTTGTGGAGGGGTTCAGATGGATCAGGAATTTTGGTAACAGCTTTTGACTACATACTGCATGTTACATCCTCACTCTTGCTCTTTTTAGACCTTAGTTTCTCCAGCCTTCTTTGATTCTTCTTTGATTAGCCTTTCCAGTCCTAAAAGCTGGTCTTGTCCAGTCCATTATTCCAAGACTACTAGCAGCTTTTTTGTTGTATGAGATGTTAAACTGTGATAGTATCACCAAGTCTGCACTGACCCTCCGCTGTGATTTACTGTTGGTTGTGGACCTGATGCGCAGAGCATTTCGTTGTGAACATCTGTGGAACTTTCTTAGCCCGCTTACAGAACAGAACATCTTCAGCTCTGGCATCTGGTTCTTCCACAGCATTTCTACTGGATGATGGTCTGGACTTTATTCTTTAAAGTTATTCTTCTTGAACTGTTTGGTAGACCAAACCAGCTTGACCATCCCATTGATTGAAACACCTTCTATATGTCCAAAGACATAACATTTCCTCCTGCAGGATGACAGATTATGGATACTTATGGACGCTTGTGTTGGTGTTTGAAGCTTGCATCACGGTCCAGAACGGGTTCGGATTATATGTTACATTCTTAACCTCCTTGTATCGATCTTCAGGACTTTAACATGAGGGAACCTGGTGCTCTGATGTTCTGAATCCTGTCCTCTTGGTCCATTATGCAACCTGCCGAGTTTAAGCAGCGTGTGATAAATGCAGCTAATCAACCGCCGTTTTCAGGCAGCAAACAGCTCCAAGTATTTATAGAAGTCCTTAAAAGCCTCGGAGAGAGCAGTGTATCGCCTACTGGCTCCCGATTACAAAAGATTCCACGTCAGGAAACAAAGGCTGGAGGAAGAGCGTGGAGGTTCTGCCTCTGCGCCGGTGCTTTTGTGCTTTTTTAATGGTGCTGCTGGTTTTACCGATGGCATTGCTGAACAGCACGAAAAGAAAAGCTCTCTGCAGATCGCAGACGGAAGAGAGGGATATTAAGACAGGGAGGGAGAGCGTGACGGAGAACTCAAATGCACTCTGCCGTCATGTCAGCAGGTAGCCATGTGGAAATCGACTGGCCGTGTGAGGATCTGAGGTACGTCCATCCTTACTCTGGGAATAAGTGTCGTCTCAGAGCTGGTAACTGCTTCATCATAGCACACATTCTAAACATTTTCTGTCTTTTTGCGTTGAGCAGTGATAAATCAAGAGGGTTAAAGTCCAAACTTCCGAGCTGCAAGATGGATAGGATCCAAACAAACCCGAATCAGACAAACCCAGGCTTGGTCTTGGTCTTACAGGTTTTGATCCTGGCCCTGCTTTGTTCATTTGTTACAGAGCTGTAACACGAAAATGGTTGGGACATGGGTAGTTTAGGGTTAGTTATGAGGTTGAAATAACGAAATGTGTGTGAAAATAATTGAAATGTTTAAAAACATGTTACTAAAAAAAGTCTGTTAGGGATTTTGATGTTTCAGTCTCAACTTTTGTTTTGTTTCGTTATAAAATGCATGGACATCCCTGGTAAAGATGTCGTCTTAAAGGTGGTTTATGTTGCTCTAAAATCTCGGTGTACTTTTCTGCATTAATGCTGCATCATAGAAGTGTAAATAACCTTTAACAAGGGTCCGGACCCAACCCCGTACCATGATAGAGCCTGGCTTTTGAACTTCCTCATAAAATACTCTTTTTAACCTCCAATCCTGATTTGTCTGAGCACGATCCCTGTTTCCTAGATCCCTCTGAGCCCAGAGAAGTAGGCAGAACCTGTGGGTGTGGCTAAAACGAGGCTGGTTTTTTGTTTTTTTAAAGTGGTAATTGTGAATGTAACTGTATTGGAGAGCTTAATAAAGGTTTGATAAAGTAATCCCTTACCCATCATCAGATGTTGATGAATGATCGTTCTGAGGGAGGGGAGAGAGATCACCCTTTTCAGTTTTGGCTTTTTAGGACTGAAATTTCTCCAGATTCTGAATGGTTTAATGATATTATGCTCTGTAGAGACAAAAATATATACAGTAAAGAAGTAGAAATGATTCAGTTGTCAGTTTTAGGCCAAAACTCATCCTATTGGGGGTTCTTTGTAACAAGTTCAGCTCATTTAACGAGTGAAATTTCCTAACGTAGTTCAACGTGTTCACACCTGTGAGTTTGTCTGCAGGTGAGGGCAGGTGGGGGTGTGTGAACTGGTTATAATCACCCTGAAGAAATCATGCATAAACCCAAAACCTGTGTTTAGAGGATTATTCAAACTTACATTTTATTGCGAGTGGAAGCTGTTTTATTTTCATCTGTTGCTGATGTGAGAAAGTACTGAAGAGAACTACATTACCCAGAAGGCTTAGCTGCTGCTGCTGTATATACATTATGGTAATCCACATTATTTTCTGTTAGGGCGTAAAGGGTGTTTTCTCAGGAATAAATATGTGCTAAGAGATGTCAATGCTTTTAGAGATACCGCTGCCCAAGTGGTAAGCTAGTTACGCATGCGCACAACAGGACTGCCAGATCCTACAAGATAAACAAGGAAGCAGGTTTGTGGAAATAAGCCCAAAACAAGCAAACTGCCAAAATAAAATGAAAAAAGACAACCTTGCCCAATGTGTGAGTGAGAGTGAGAGAGAGAGAGAGAGAGAGAGAGACAAAGAGAGACAGAGACAGAGACCAGGCAAATTATGCTTCCACACTATAGAAACAAATACCAAAGTATCATTCCTGCAACCTACAATGACTAAGATTAGAATAAGTGGACCTGCCAACCGTGGCACTCCTGGCCACATTTTGGCAAGACGTCCTAGCTACAGGCTTTCTGAGCAGGATATGATTACATACCTTTATACAAATATTTTCTTTTAGATTGGCACTTGAGGGGCACAGCAGCCTAATACTCGGGACTGGGGTGGACTTATATAATTCAGGGCATGCTTACCCCTGTGCCAGCGCAGTCACTAATTTATCGTAAGCACTGAAGCTTGTGGAATGTTGTTATTAAACGCTCTCTCTTTATTTTTATTTTTGTGTGTGTGTGTGTGTGTGTACGCAGGTGAGTGCGGATGGCAGCAGGCTGAGCCATGCTTGGTCGCGCTCTTCGCTGTCGCCCGGCGGCTCTGCGCTCCCTCAGATAGCCATGAACAGCTGTAAGTACAATGGCGGCGTGGTGAGACCACTGGGCAGCAGGAACCTGGCCGATCTGGACTCGGAGACGCAGCCATTGCAGACGCTCCATACCTCTGGCCTTGAGGTCGTGGTTTCCAAAGGCAACGGTGACGAGGCGAGCAAGGCAGGGCGTGAGGATGCGGGCAACGCGCCACACAAGAGGAACAAGGACATTGGATACAAGCTCGGCCACCGGAGGGCGCTGTTCGAGAAGCGCAAACGGCTCAGCGACTATGCTCTCATCTTCGGCATGTTCGGGATTGTCGTCATGGTGACCGAAACTGAACTCTCATGGGGGGTTTACACGAAGGTGAGTTTGGTCAGAGCATGCACCATGTCTAACTATTAAAGGTTTGGTGTAGCAACGAACAGTCCTTTTTTTCAACATAATAGGCTCAAACCATGATGCTACCACCACCATGTTTCACAGATCAGTTTAGGTTATTATACTAGAGACCTTAAGTGGCTTAGAAGTTACCCTGACAGGCAGTACCAGCACTTTTAACCCCAACAGAACTGGAACGTTTAACCCTAACAGAACTGGGACTTCTAACCCAAACAAAAACCGGAACCTTTAATCCAAACACAATCAGAATATTTAACCCCAACAGAACCATGACCGTTAACCCAAACAGATCCAGGACATTTAACCCAACAGAACAAAAACCGTTAACCCAAACAGTACCAGGATCGTTAACCTAAAAAGAACCAGAATCGTTAACCCAAACAGAACTGAGAGTGTTAACCCAAACAGAACCTGAACATTGAACCCAAACAGAACCAGAACCTTTAACCCAAACAGAACCTGAACCTTTAACTTAAACAGAACCAGGACTATGCACATATTCTATTTAATTATGTGACTATTTTGATAAAAATCAGACAGTTCCTATTCTGCTTTTCCAGCTCTTCAGTATGAGGAAGGTTTGAGGAACATTTCATTGGGTAGCTAGACCATGCAGATGTTCCTACTCAGGAGACCAGTTTAATGCCGGAGCAGTAAATCTAGATTACTGTCATGCTATTAATCCACTCCGCTAATACCAGACATCTTAAACGGCTGGAAAATCAATATAGCCTGTAAAAGCATTTCCTCTCACCGCAGCCTCCAATCTCAAAACATTGGGGACCTTCAAACCAGAGCCCGATATGCTGTATGTTTAGCTAGTGCAGTAATTAGTACCAGAACCAGTCCTGATTGAGAACACAGTGGAGGTAGATAAATAGTTTAAAATGTAATATGACCCCATCCCAGACCCAACCCTATAGACCTGGAACAACTGGGCTGAAGCCTGGAGAATAGAGGCAGTTAGAATCCTAAACACGGGCGATCCGGGGAACACTGGCCCCTTCTGTGGGCCCTGTCCCACTCGCACTGTGGTTTCTAACCTAGTCATGGGTCCTATCACAGGTTCTCTGTGTTGAAGATCACTGATTGACCTCTGCTTGTGAGGATGAGATGTTTTTTTGGCTCCTGCTAGACCCAGATCAGTGAGTGACCATCACACAGACCTATTGGTTTAAGTTTGTTCTGCTCTTTATCTCCTCTACCTGAGTGAATGGAGCGGGATGAGAGGATTCGTAATTAATTACCGTCTTACTAAATTATTTAGGCGACGTTAACAAGCTCAGGTGAAGAGTCCTGATGTGACGTCGCTCCTGCAACGAGCCAAACATCTAGAGGGATAAAATTAGGAAAGGGATACAGCCCTCACCAGACGTGTATCTTATACAGAGTAAAATTTCAGAGGCAGAGTAATGGGATTGGATTTTAAACAAAGACAGATCATCCTCCCATCCAAACGCTGTCTCTAATGCAAGTTTAAAAGAAATAAAAGGCAGAAATAAAAGAGCACACGGGTGCTTTAATTGACGCTTATTTATAAAACTCACGTATAAAAGATCCTTTGTTCATTTACTAATTCTCAAATAGAATCTGATCTGCAGCTTTCACATGCAGTAAGCCTTTTTTTTAGCTGGTAGCAGTCTGTGCAACAGTAACTTTTGAAGAATTAGTATTAGTCTGTATTAGTATTAGTAATAGTATTATCTGTCTCTACAGGTAAGTTCTATCTTAATACAGAGTGTAAACCCTGTAACTCTCGAAAAAAGCTTTGTTCCCCTCCAGCTTCCAGAGGTGGGTTTGAGCTCAGGGTTTGATTTGATATGAAATGCTATTTTTACCTCCACCACGTCTCTGCTCTGCCCCCAAACTTCTTTTTGAGGAAATTGGTCATGTTTGTTTCTGGAGAGACATCCAAGACGAGCAGGCTGCTTCAATGTCTAAGAGTATCATTGCAGTGTGTAACAGTATTAATGCAGCGTATAAGAGTAGCAATGCAGTGTGTAAGAGTACCAATGCAGCGTGTAAGAGTGCCAGTGCAATGTAAGAGTATTACTTCTATGAATAATATTATTACTGCAGTGTGTAACAGTATTAATACAGTGTGTAACATTATTAATACAGTGTCTAAGAGTATCAATGCAGTGTATAAGATTATTAATTCTATGAATAATAGTATTACTGCCCCATGTAACAGTATTAATGCAGTGTGTAACTGTTTTAATGCATACTAAAGTTTGTAAGAGTATTAATGCAGTGTGTAACATTATTACTGCGGTGTGTAAATGTATTAATGCATAATGCAGTGTGTAAGAGTATTAATAGTGTGTAAGAGTATTACTACAGTGTGTAAGAGTATTAATACAGTGTGTAAGAGTATTACTGCAGTGTGTAAGCGTATGAATGCAGTGTGTAATAGTATTACTGCACTGTGTAACTGCATTAATGCATAATGCAGTGTGTAAGAGTATTAATGCAGTGTGTAACTATATTAATGCATAATACAGTGTGCAAGAGTATTACCGCAATGTGTAAACTGTATTCTTGCATAATGCTACAGTGAGTAACATTATTAAAACAGTAAGTGACAGTATTAATACAATAAGTAACATTATTACTGCTGTGTGTAACAGTATTAATGCAGTGTGGAACATCAGTACTGTAGTTACATTCTTTCTGCAGTGTGTAAGAGTATGAATGCAGTGTGTACGAGTATTAACACAGTGTGAAACATTGATTTTTAACTGAGTGGGTAGCCTTTTGAAGGGTGTATAAGTAGTACTGTAGTGAGTGAGAGCAGTAATGAGTGTAACAAATGATTAGTTCATGGTGTAAGATGACCTGTACTGTAGTAAAGTAGTAACATGTTACATTAAATATGAATTGTGTGGGTAACAAATTGTAAGGTGTAACAGCCATATCGCAGTGTGTAACTCGAGTATTGCATGGTGTAAAAGTACCTGTATTGTGTTGCCTTACAAAATGTAACAGTAAGCCTAGAGTGTGTAACTACCACAGCATGTAACTTGAGTACTGCAGCATGTAAAGGTTGCTCTGCAGTGAGTAATACGTGTGAGTAAGTTTCTTCTAAAAATCATGCACAAGAAAGATCACAAACAGTTTTCTGAAGATCAGCAGATTAAGATCATGGATTACTGGACTCCATTATGTCCTGTGCTCTGATGAGACCAAAATCAACGTATTTGGTTCAGATGGTATTAAGGGTGTGTGAGGAGTAAAAAGATAAGTGTGTATTACCTACAGTTAAGCATGGTGGTAGAAATGGGATGGTTTGAATTCATGGAAACCCATGAATAGTAACACGCACTGTAACGTACTGGAGCAGAGCATGATCCCCTCCCACTGCAGGGGAGTAACATAACGACCCCAATCACACCGCCAAAAGGACCACTGCCTTACACTAAAGTGTAAATGCCGAGCATGCCTCAAGACCCAAACCCTGTGAGCCTCTGTGGAGTGTTCTCAAACGGAAGGTGGAGGAGCACAAGGTCTCGAACATCCACCAGCTCCAGTAATCTCCATAAACAAGAAAGATAAGGCAGTGGTGGAGAATAATGGTGGACAAACAAAATATGTACACTTTGGGCACAATTTGGGCATTTTATCTTGGGAGTGTACATACTAGTTGCCAGTGGTTTGGATATTAGTGGCTGCGTGTTGTTCTTTTGAGGATGTACTCACTTTTGGGAGATGCCGTAACTGTCATACCACATAGTGAATCAGTACTGCTAGAATACTGCAGTGTGTAATGCTGCTACACACGTATAGTATAGTACATCTGTAACATACTGCAGTATAACCGCTACAGTGTTAGGATTATGCACTGTGGGGTTACTGTTGAATTACGTCAGTAATGATGCAGTATTAGAATTACGCTGTTAGTATGACTTTAACACCGCAGTGTGTAATAGTGCTTACGCACTGTTTGTGTTTGCTAACGCACGTGTTTTCTGTGGTATTACCGTGTGGTTGTTTGCTTAAAAACAAACTATGTTTTATGTGTTTTGCAGGAATCTTCATATTCATTTGCACTGAAATGCCTTATCAGCCTTTCCACACTAATCCTGCTTGGTCTGATTATTATGTATCATGCACGAGAAATTCAGGTGGGTGTAAAATTTAAACGTCACACAGCACAAACAGCTTCAAATACGTTTTTAATACAGATACGGAACCTATAGAATATCAAATACAGAACCTATAGAACATCAAATACAGAACCTATAGTACATTAAATACAGAACCTATAGAACATCAAATACAGAACCTATAGAACATCAAATACAGAACCTATAGAACATCAAATACGTAGCCTATAAAACATCAAATACAGAACCTATAGAACATGAAATACAGAACCTATAGAACATGAAATACAGAATCTATAGAACATTAAATACAGAACCTATAGACCATCAAATACAGAACCTATAGAACATCAAATACAGAACCTATAGACCATCAAATACAGAACCTATAGAACATCAAATACAGAACCTATAGCAGACCATATATCTGATTCCATTGTCCAATTTTGGTAACCTCAAGTTCCTAACTGACAGGAGCAGCACCTGGCGTGGTTCTCTCTTTAGCTGTAGCAAAGGCTAAGTGTTTTGTTTGTTCACAGATTGTTGAAATACTTCTGAGCAACCATGGCATGTCTGGCAGCCCATTATGATCGTCTTTGGCTGCTGCCACTTGATTGGCTGATTAGATTGTTGTGTTAACGAGGGGTTGGACATAAAGTGGCACAGTACAGAGTGACTGGACTTGCTGTGGCATTGGAATTTCAAGCACCTGAAACAGTGAAAAACCCACAATGCAGCTCCATAACTGACTGGATTCTCATTGCCAGAATCCAGAGAGGCTTAGCCACCAGTGCTCTACCAAATGAGCCTTTCTGGTTTGATCCTCACCTCTGGTGAGATTATTATTATTAAGTCCACTATTAAGGCCAGTTCTCGTGGGGTTAATGCCACATGTCCGGGTGTGGGTTCCTGGCACCCTTACGAGTTCAGGTTGCTTTCCAGTCTTTATGCGTTTTAGATTTACCTCGATATTGGGGGGAATTCCGGAGTCTCAGTTTCTCTGTGTGGGGACTGGGTCTCCGGGTGTCACATGCCAGGGCCAGGTGCCCCCCGTGTTATGACAGCAAGTTATTATAAAGGTGGTAATAAGTATACAAGACCCTGTTTAGCATGGTGTTTAGATTTTGATAACGAATGAATAAACATTCTAGTTATACTGAACATCGTCCTGATCAAACCACACTTGAACACCAACTGTCTTAGGACCTTCTGGGTTTCTGGGTTGATTTGTTTGTTTACGCCCATGTACTTGTCCTTATCCCAGCTTTTCATGGTGGATAACGGAGCGGACGACTGGCGGATAGCCATGACGTACGAACGCATCCTGTTCATCGTGCTGGAGCTGCTGGTGTGTGCCATTCACCCTATCCCGGGCCAGTATGTTTTCACATGGACAGCCCGTCTGGCTTTTACGTACACCCCGTCCGTGGCTGACGCTGATGTGGACATCATCCTGTCCATCCCCATGTTCCTGCGCCTGTACCTTATTGGGCGAGTCATGCTGCTGCACAGCAAACTGTTCACGGATGCTTCATCGCGCAGCATCGGTGCCCTGAACAAGATCAACTTCAACACGCGCTTTGTCATGAAGACCCTCATGACCATATGCCCGGGCACCGTGCTGCTGGTCTTCAGCATCTCCTCATGGATCATTGCCGCCTGGACGGTCCGAGTGTGCGAGAGGTGAGGTCTGAGCTGGGACGGAGTGAGCAAACAAAAAGCCTTGCCATGCCTCTTCTTATTGTTCTTCTTTTATTGTTCACATTGTTCATTGTTGTGTTTTTTGCCCTTCCCTCTCTCCCTCCCTCCCTTCCTGACCCCTACCACCCCCACCCCCCACCCCTACCCTACATCGCTGCTGGATAGGGGTCCAAAGTGAGTCTGTGTTTGTTTTTTGTTCCTTTGTTTTATGGTCACCGGTGGAACAAAAGCTTTTCATTTGGTTTATCCATGAGTTTTCGAGCTTTTGAGGAGGCTGTGTGGAGATCAGCAATCATGCATTTCTCCCCTGGTGCACTGCATTGCTGACGCTGGAGATCCCAAACTCTTGAGCGTACCATAAAACCAACGCAGAAATTGCTCTGTAGGTTTTGCCCCCACCTGATCGAGCAGTCCAGAGTAATGTACGGTCTTATGGAAGAGCTTGGGCACCCCTCTGGGCACGCATTTTCACAAGTTCCATGGCGCCCAGCAACGTATTTGGCATCATAAGGATCTGCGTAAATGTGTCAACAGGGGTGCTAGAACATTTGCAAAAGACTGTAGGGCTGTCATGGTTTGGATACCAACATAATTACTGTGGAACAAAATCCAGCCTCCAGCCACGACTTTCCAGATACACAAAAGGTGGCAGTAGAGTGGTTTGCACTAAAGTTCAGCACTAAAGACCTTCAGCGTCACAGGACATAACTAGACAACGCGAGTACCGTTGCGATTCATGGATCAGGTTTCCATGGAAAAGATTACAACGCTCCATCATGTCTTGGATGGAGTGGTGAAATACACCTCCATTTGACTGTGGAATATATTCTGTTGATGGCGTGACCGTTCTCTGACTGTCTGTCAGTCAGGTTCAGGTTTTATTGGTTTGAGCCAATGAAGCCAGGCCTCCTGCTTTGAACGCAGTTTGGCAAAGGACCCTTACTGGTTTCAGCGTAGCACAGAAAATACTTGACCCCAAGCAAAGATGCAAGTGGCTAAACTAAAGCAAATCTAATATAGATGCAAATAGGGAATAGCGTATGAGAACAAGTGAGAAATCAATGAGGGTGTAGGGCATAGGGAGGAAGAAACATGGCATTAGAAACAGACCAGTGGATTAAAAACAGGAGGGAGGAGGAAATATGGCAATAAGAACAAACCAGGGGGATCAGGGCATTGGGAAAAGGCCAGAAGGAGTAGGACATTGGGAACAGGTCATAGGGTGGAGCGAAGAAGGCATTAGGACAGACCATAGGGAGGAGGGAAAAGCGCACTGGAAACAGGCCATGCGGAGGAGAGAGAAGGACATTGGGAACACCACCATGGGGAGGAGAGAAAAGGTCATTGGGAACAGGCCATGGGGAGCATGGGGCACTGGGAGGAGGGATTGGGGCATAGAGACAAGGTCATGAAGAGGAAGGGATAGGGCATGTAGGGTGAAGGCATCAGAGAATGGAACAGGGTTTAGGGAGGTGTAAGCACGATTTGGGTAACTGGACGTATCGAATAATAAATTTCTGTTGCTGTAACCCATCATAAAAACAAACCTAGACATTTCCGTCAAAAAAACTCAGAAGCAGCAGGGTTCCCTTGATTCCCTTGACATTTCTATGGTTCCACTGTTCCATGGTTCCATGGTTCCACAGATCCATGGTTCCATGGTTCCATAGTTCCAGTTCTGTTCGTGCCAGCCCTCACTTGTTGCATCCCTTTAAAGGTTTTGGGATTTTCACAGATGTGTGAACATGGTTGTATCCATACCTCACGTTCCTGTGTTCCACCCCCTACCCCCTACCCCCAGACCCCAACACCCCTGGTACATTTTTATTTTGGTATATATCTGACCTTTTACCTGTGCTAGTTTGCTGTCCTGGCTGGGGGAACACATTTGGCCCATATCTCGGGGGAAGGTGAAGGTCTGCTAAGCAAATCGGGCCACGCTGAGCCCTGAGGCTAATCTCCACTTGTGCTTCTCCTTCGCTTTCCCCCAGATTATGATCCAAAGTACCTGCTCTGATCACTCACAACCCCAACTCAAACCCAGCTCGTGCCACCCCATCCCACCCCATCCTGCCCTCTGTCCACCCTCGGCATTCACCTGGCCGCTGCTGTTGCGTGTTAACTCTCGGGTCAGCTCGCATGCTCTGTTACTTTTGAATGAACGTACTAAACTCTGACCTTCCTGGATATCTTCTTTTTGTTTTGTTCAATATACACTCAAATGTAAAGAATAAAGTCATAGTATTTCCAGAATACTGTCATAGGACGTCTGTTCAAAAAGAATAGCGCGATCAAACAGAAATGTGGTTTTGCTCCTACACTGGGCAGTCTCAGGTAGATCTATAATACAGACACTAATAAATACAGGTGTGCTAGATACCGGGACTTACCAAAATAGGGCGTAAAAGTGCTTCCCCTATAGCGCTGCCCTATAAAAAGGCTCTCACGGGCTGCTTTTGGATAGATGAGATTTTGTTGAATGCTAGAGATGCCTCCACAATACATTTGCCCACAGCTGGGCCACAAGGTGTACGTCCTCGATCCTGAACGGCGTTGGATCCTAAACAGAGCCTGGTTTTGCCCCTGGAAATGGTCCGGGTCCATGTGTCTGGATGGTGAATATTTTAACCATTGTATTGTAACCCCTACAGGGGGTTTGTCTGGGCCGTCAGGAGCCTGCTCACCGTATGTGTGTGCCCCCTTAAGGAACTACTGCTCCCAACACCTTCTAACAGCTAGGTCAGAACGGCCAAGATGGACTTCTCTTCAAGAGGTACACTAGCTAAAATTAGCCTCTGAGAGCCTTTTAATAGGGCAGCGCTTGTGGTAAGACCCGGTATCTAATCAGAGCTCATCTGTGATTATTTATAGTTCTGCGTTTGTTTGTGAGTATATTTTATGAATGGTGACTATAAGGTTTAGTTATATTTGAAATATTAGTTATTAGTCATTTTGTTCTTGACGTTTGTAATTGTTTTGTTTTTGGAGACAGTTTGAATGGTTTTCTTTAGTTTACTTTTAGTCTCTGTACTTTTATTCTCCAAATATTAAAGCTTTATTCTTAAAATATTAAACATTTATTCACCAAATATTATGGTTTAAAATACCAGTTCATAATATAATTTTATTCTTAAAATATTTAGACTTTATTCTTAAAATATTATGACTTTATTCTTAGAATATTAAGGTTTGAAATACGACTTAATTCTCGAAATATTGACATTTTAATCTCAAAATAGTATAATTTTATCTCAAAATATTGAAATGGTATTTTCCAAATATTATGACTTTATTCGCAAAATATTACAAGTTTATTCTTAAAGTATTAAGGTTTAAAGTACTACTTAATTCTCAAAATATTATTTTATTCTCTGAATATTATGATTTTATTCTTTAAATGTTATGACTTTAATCTCTAAATATTGAACATTTATTCTCCAATTTTTTTAAATTCCACTTCATATTATAATTTTATTCTTAAAATATTTCCACTTTATTCTTAGAATATTAAGGTTTGAAATACTACTTAATTCTCGAAATATTGTAATTTTATTTTATTGTTGAAATACTACAATGTTATTCTCCAAATATTACAACTTTATTCTCAAAATATTACAAATTTATTCTTAAAATATTGAGGTTTAAAATACCACTAGAAATATTCTAATGTTATAAAGTAATGCTTCAGGTTGACTTTCTAACAAGTCAACCTGGACTTTATTTCATTCCCGATTCTGTGGCAGGCAGGATGGAGGTCTATAAATCCCACCTGCAGAGGCACAGCCAAAACTTTTAGGCTTTTGTATTGAGCTCTGTTGGCTGTTCATGTTCCTCAGTCAGACCTGCTTATCCTCCACATCAACATCTGATACGTATCGACGGAGCTCTCCAGGATTTCATGAAGATTGCCTTTCAAATGTAATTGGGCATCTCAAATGTCCCGTAATGGAAAGTGTGTCCGGCTCCCAAAAATCAGACAACTCCGTCTTCATTTACCAAAAAAGCCTGGCGTGGCCTGCAAATGTTTTAATAGAGAAATGCTTTCAGGAAAATTGGTCTGCCTTAAAAGTCTTGAGAAATATTTATTTTCTATATTAGAGTTCTGGATGAGGAGTTTTAGCAGGCAGGGAACAAACCCAAAGTATATACATTTTTTTCTGGACATTTTAATTAACTACAATTAGTCAATTAAATTCCTAAAACTTTACAAAGAAACACTCCTGAGTCATCATCTGGGAGGGCATCCAAACTTTCCTTTGTTTTGTTCTCATATAATGAATGATCCTGTGTTTACCTTTGTTCCCTGCAGAGGTTGTGTAACTTTGTGTAAAAAAATCAACAACAACACAGACAGTTTGTGATATTCTGAAACATAGAGGAAAGCCAAACGACTTAATTCCTAAAATATTACAATTTTATTCTTAAAATATTATGACTTTATTTTTAAAATGTTACAATTTTATTCTTAAAATATTACGGTTAAAAATACCGCTTTATTCTTGAACTATTACAATGTTTATCTTAAAATATTGCAATGTTATTCTACAAATATTACGATTTTATTCTTAAATTATTAAGGTTTAAAATACCACTTAATTCTAGAAACATTATTATTTTATTCTCCAAATATTATATTGTTATTCTCAAAATAATACGAATTCTTCCTTAAAATATTAAGGTTTAAAATATTGCTTAATTCTAGAAATACCACAACTTC
The DNA here is from genome assembly GCA_034779995.1 of Parotocinclus haroldoi. Classification (NCBI taxonomy): domain Eukaryota; kingdom Metazoa; phylum Chordata; class Actinopteri; order Siluriformes; family Loricariidae; genus Parotocinclus; species Parotocinclus haroldoi. The sequence goes on from JAUZST010022397.1 coordinate 28,040, forward strand.
ATTCTTCATTTTTTAAAAACATTATAGCATTACTATATACAACAGTGGACAGTTTTTATTCTCGAAACATGGCATAATTATTCTCAAAATCTCTTCTTTTCAAATGAGTCACAGTTACCCCTCCTCCCAATTTCACTTGATACCATATACAAAAAGGGTCATAACGGTCTGACTGTGCCCCAGCTGATCTACTGTCAGGGCACTCGTTGTTTTCCCCAGTCAGTATTCGGCGGTAATATAATAGTTATAAAAATGCTGTTTTATATCTCTGTGTTCTGCAGATATCACGACAAACAGGAGGTGACAAGTAACTTTCTGGGTGCCATGTGGTTGATCTCCATCACCTTTCTGTCTATTGGCTATGGAGACATGGTTCCACACACCTACTGTGGTAAAGGGGTGTGTCTTCTAACAGGAATCATGGTACGTCGTCTTTCTATCACTTACAGTTTAAAAAGCTCAATCAATCAATCAGTAAATCAATATGATCTGAATTGGTGTGGTGTGCAGGGTGCAGGCTGCACTGCGCTGGTGGTTGCAGTCGTAGCTAGAAAGCTGGAGCTGACCAAGGCAGAGAAACACGTCCACAACTTTATGATGGACACACAACTCTGCAAAAGAGTGAGTGCCTTTATCTTCTTTTACTAATAATTATTAATAATTAATAATTTGATTTTGGGGTGTAATTAGGATACTTATAAATTGTTTATTATAAATATATATTTATTTTAGTTTAATGTATTTGTGTGATGATTTTTTATTTCTTTGTTTTTATTATGCCTTATTCTTGCTTATAAATAAATAAAAATTCGTGTTTATTTACAAAGTGTATTTATTTATTTCATTTGTGTTTTTTACTCAATTTATATGTTAATTATATTTTTTTTATTTATTTATTCCTATTTAAATAATTGGATTGGTTGGGTAATAGGTTTCGTAGAGTTTAAAGTATCTTTTTAATTTAATTTATATTATTTCCTTTATTTAATGTGTTACCGTATATTTTATCATAAAAATTTTAAATGATTGTTTTTATAATTTTTTTGTAGCTTAATTCAGTAATTATTTATGTTTATTTGATCTATATATTTTGTACATTGATGTGGGTCTTATATTTATTTTATATATTAATTCTTTTTTTTGTATTTAAGTTCACTGCTCACAAAAATGATAAAGTATTTTATCTAATACACTAAAAAATTTAGCCTTTTATAATTTTGTATTTATTATTTAATATTATTATATATTTTACCTTTACTTCATAATAATTTGACAAATATTTATTACATTTATGTGCTTTTTATTCACTATGTAATTTATATTTATAATTTATAGGCATTTAGTTATTAGGTATATAATTAAAAACATTATTGAGTAATATTTATATATAGCAAAATAATTTTGTTTATTATTTCAAAATGAAAATATGTATAATATATTATTTTAATTTAATTTTAATTTGATTTAATTATTTTAACTATTATATTTATAATAGATTTTAGACAAGAATATTAGACTATTTATTTATATATTGTATATATGATTGTTCTGATCCTTAAAATATGATCATATATTTTAGATTACACGTATGTTTTTTAAATTATTATTATTATTTAGCTTAATTCAGTAATTATTTACAAATATTTTATTCATTCATTGAATTTGATACATTTGTTTAATATTTTAATATTTCAATTTGAATTGTTTTAACTTAATTAAAATAGTTATATTTTTACTTCAAGTTTTAGATTTAGGTTTTTGTTTTATTTTTAGTTTAAAGCATTTTTTGTTACAGTACAGTTTTTATTAAAGTTTTATTTATATATTATATAATTTTGGTATTATTATGTATTTTGTATTATTTATGTATTATATAATCCACATTTAATATGATTGCTTTTATTCGTAAAAAAATTTATTCTTATTTACTGTTGAGTCTTTATTTATTTATTTATTTATTGACACACACACTACATGATGTAAATAGAACTTAATTCATCTTAATTATTCATTAAGAACTCAGCCCCGGGCAAAATGAGCAACGCTGAGAAGGTGCTCATCCTGTTAGGAGCGCCGCTGTAACGCTCACACACACCAAAACATCTTGGCATTCGGAACAATTTAGGAACATTACGTCAAAGCATCAGGCCCTCACCTCAGAGCCAAGCAATAAATATGCTGACTCTTAGTGCAGAGGACCTGGCAACCAGTCAAAATACATTCTGATGTCACTCTTTGTTGGGGGGGGTCTGCAGTCTCTAGTGTTTGGGGTCTGAAGTCCTGGGTCGTCCACAAGCCAACAGGTGTTACATCATATGATGCTTACATAAATGTTAATGGAGAACGTGATGGAGATGCTGTAAGATGTGATGGGATGTGATGCTGCACCATAAAATGTGATGCCGTGACATGTTATGGGGAATACAGAACATGTGATGGAGGTGCTGTGAGATGTGATGGGATGCTGTTAGATGTAACAGCAGTTTGGGTCACGGGATGATGATGTTAAGATGTCGTGAGATGTTACGCAAGTTTGTGTAATATTTGATGAAGGTGTTGAGATGTTGTGAGATGTTATGAGATAGGATGGAAATGTTATCTTATGTTACATTATGTTATGTTATATAGAAGGTCATGAAACGTGATGATGATAATGAAATGTTAAGAAATGTTATGAGATGTTACAGAAGTTTGTTTAGAAAGATGATGTTGAGATGTTTTGATATGTTATATAGAAGGCCATGAAATGTGATGAAGATGTTGCGTTGCTATGAAATGTTACAGAATTTTTGTAAAGTAATGAAGATGTTGTGAGATGTTATGAGATGCTATTAGATGTTACAGACATTTGTGTAACTGGATAATGATGTTGAGATGTCGTGAGATGTTATGAAATGTGATGGAGATGTGCTGTTCTGATATATAGAAGGTCATGGGACAAGTGATGAGCCTTTCTCCTTTGTGCTCCAGGTGAAGAACACGGCTGCTAACGTACTCAGGGAAACGTGGCTCATCTACAAACACACCAAGCTCGTGAAGAAGATTGATCATGCCAAGGTCAGAAAGCACCAGCGCAAGTTCCTGCAAGCCATCCACCAGTGAGTAGCTCCTCTGTCCCACCGTAACCTGGCTGGTGTGTGTGTGTGTGTGTGTGTGTGTGTGTGTGTGTGTGTGTGTGTATTCCTGTTCTCTAACTGGTTATTAATGTTAGTTATTACCTGCTCTGAACTGATCCTAAAATACCTGGTGAGGAACAGTGATGGATGTTGAGATGAAGCACTGCAGTCGTATCATGGAGGGCTTCAGCTGGAGCTCATGATGGATTCAGGTCCAGATTTAAACTGAGAGCTCAGGATTAAAGCACAGGAAGAGCTCAGGCTGGAAGAGCTGCAGTTATATATTGCCATATAAAATTAAAAGATAAATAAATAAAATAATACTAATAATAATAATAAGTTACGTGATGATGCTTGTGTTACGCTTTTGTTTTTTAGTGGCAGGTATTTTATTTTTATTCTACATTATTTTATGTTTTTTGTCATTTTATTTATTGAATATTTTGTCATATAGACTGCTCACAAAAATTTGGGGATATTTATTTTTGTATTTTTTAGAATGTTATATAAAATACACTGAAAAGTTTTGCCTTTATTTGGTTTTGTATTTATTATTATATATTTTAGCCTTAATCAATAATAATGTGACAAATATTTTATATAATAGTTTATTTTTTAAAATGAATTTTCATTATGTACTGTATTTATGATTTGTATTATTATTTGTTCAATTCAATTCAATTCAATTTTATTTATATAGCGCTTTTTACAATGTAACATTGTCTCAAAGCAGCTTTACAGTA